>JAODAL010031730.1:0-48013 GCA_025379985.1 Phyllomedusa bahiana
TGGTTTATGGACCAATCAAAAAAGGCTTAAAAAATTTGAATTTACTGTTTTTTCCCGGCAATTTTTCATTGCAATTCCTTATATAGCGCCGGTCTTGGCAACAAATGCGTTGGTAGGGATTTAACTGATTTATTTTTATAGAAGGTTTCAGCTCTTTATCTGATAATGTTTTACACTTAATAAAAATGAGTTTTTTATTCATACTCAATTCCTCACGGCGCTTAGCGCCGAGATTGCATTGCGCCGATAAATACATAGACTACAATGGGAGAAGAATCTCGCGCTCTGTTTGGGCCGGGGATAGCCAAGCCCCCGCTAGTTCAACATCAGCTCTTTCTGCATTTTTACTTTATTTTGAACTGTCCCGCCTTTGATTTTGATTGGTTCAAACTTCTCCATAGGCTATAATGGGTCCCTGTCGCTCCTATTCTGATTGGCCGAGATAGCCAAGCCCCCGCTAGCTCAGCCAATCAGCACTTTTCTGCATTTTTACTGTATTTTGAACTGTCCCGCCTTTGATTCTGATTGGTCAATAGTTCTCCATAGGTTTTAATGGTTCACTGTCGCTCCTATTCTGATTGGCCGGTTCTGCCGACCAATGAGAATAGCTTTCAGAATTTAAAATTACTGTTTTTCCCCGGGAAATTTTCCCCAATATCCTAATTCTTGATATTGCGCCGTTCTAGATTTTTGGAAAGTGATTTTTTTAAATAAATTTTTTATTTTTGAGGTTTGAGCTCTTTTCTGAGAATGTTCTCCGCCTTTATAAAGGCGATTTTTTTATTCATATTCCGCACGGACATGTTTAATGATTTCTCGCTGTTTTCCAGCCTGTCTCGAATCGGAACACATCTTACATAGTTACATAGTTAGTACGGTTGAAAAAAGACACGTGCCCATCAAGTTCAACCAAGGGTGGGGGAATGGGTGAAGGGAAGAGACAAGGACATTATGTCAGCCTCACCACTGGTTAATTACCTTGAGACCCACAAGGCATGGAACCCAAACTGCTCCAGTGTAGACCATATCTCTGACCCCAGACCTCCACCAAACCAGGATCCAGAGTTTTACATGGCTACGTACGCATCAATATTCTTTAGTTCCAGGTAGGTATCTAAGCCTTTCTTGAAACTCTCTACAGTTCCTGCCGTGACCAGCTCCTCAGGTAGGCTATTCCACAGATTCACAGTTCTTACAGTGGGAAAACGCTCTTCTCCTCTGGAGATTGAATCCTTTTTTCTCTAGTCGAAGGGAATGTCCCCTTGTCTTTTGAGGGGGCTTCACTTGAAATAATTTCTCCCCATACTTTTTGTAGGGACCATTTATATATTTAATATAAATTAATCATGTCCCCCCGAAGCCGTCTTTTCTCAAGACTAAATAAGTTCAATTCTACTAACCTCTCCTCATAACTAAGATGCTCCATTCCCCTTATAAGTTTGGTTGCTCGTCTTTGTACTCTCTCTAGCTCCATTACATCTCTTCTATAAACTTGGGCCCAGAACTAAACAGCATATTCTAAGTGAGGACGCACCAATGCTTTGTACAGCGGTAGAATTACATCCTTGTCCCGCGAGTCCATGCCTCTTTTAATACACGCCAATATCTTACTTGCTCTAGAGGCAGCTGATTGACACTGAATGCTATTCTGTAGTCTATGATCTACAAGAATGCCCAGATCTTTCTCAACAAGCGATTCTCCAAGTTTTTCTCCCCCTAGGACATATGATGCCTGTAGATTATTTCTCCCCAGATGCAGAACCTTACATTTATCCACATTGAACCCCATTTGCCAAGTGGATGCCCAAGCACTCAGTGTGTCCAGGTCTGCTTGCAATTTATGAGCATCTTCCATAGATTGCACTACCCTGCATAGCTTGGTGTCATCTGCAAAAATCGAGACGGTGCTATCGATCCCTTCTACTCGATCATTAATAAAAACATTAAATAAGAGAGGACCCAATACTGAGCCCTGCGGCACACCACTCACGACGGGGACCACTCAGAGTAGGAGTTCATTTACCACCACTCTCTGGGTACGATCCAGCAGCCAGTTTTTGATCCAATTACACACGGTTATCTCTAACCCAATGGGTTCTAGTTTACCCAACAAACGCTTATGAGGGACAGTGTCAAATGCCTTTGCAAAGTCTAAAAACACAATATCCACAGCTGCCCCGCTATCCAGACTTCTACTCACTTCTTCATAAAAAGAAATCAGATTGGTCTGACAGCTTGTGTCCTTAGTAAATCCATGCTGGCAATCACTAATAATATTGTGTTTGTCAACATACTCCTGTATATAGTCCCTTATGAGCCCCTCAAACATTTTTCCCACAACAGATGTTAAACTTACTGGTCTATAATTACCTGGGCAAGACTTGGAACCTTTTTTGAAGATGGGAACTACATTTGCCTTGCGCCAGTCTCCTGGTACTATACCAGTCACCAGGGAATCTCTAAATATCATGTACAGGGGCACAGAGATAACCGAGCTGAGCTCTTTTAGAACTCTTGGGTGAATGCCATCAGGGCCTGGAGCCTTGTTCACATTCATCTTGGGTGCAGTCCCTTCTGCGCCTAAGTTCCGCACTGCGCCCCATACACTGGTGAGGCGCGGCGGACTTTTCCCCGCATGTATGAGCGCACCTCCTCGGACGGCGAATATTAGGTGCAGCGCCGCACTGCGCCCATGTCCCCGCACTGCGCCCCACACACTGGCGAGGCGCGACGGACTTTACATGTTATGTATGAGCGCACTACCTCGGGCGGCGAATCATAGGTGCAACGCCGCACTGCGCCTAAGTCCCGCACTGCGCCCCAAACACTGGCGAGGCGCGTCGGACTTTACATAGTATGTATGAGCGCGCCCCAGCGCCGACATAAATCAGGCGCAAATTTCGCCGGAAAACCGGCGGAAAGGTGCGCCCCGACGTGGCGAGATTCATACATGTCGCCCTTAGTTTTTTCATTTTTTTCACTGCATACTGGAGTGCTGCGATTCTTTGGATCTATATATATATCTTCTCAGGCAAGCAAGTATATAGATATAGGTCCCGTCAAGCAGGTATATATCTCCTCAGGCAAGCAGGTATATAGATATAGGTCCCCTCAGGCAGATAGATATAGGTCCCCTCAGGCAGATATATATAGGTCCCCTCAGGCAGATAGGTATAGGTCCCCACAGGCAGATAGGTATAGGTCCCCACAGGCAGATAGGTATAGGTCCCCACAGGAAGATAGGTATAGGTCCCCACAGGTAGATAGGTATAGGTCCCCACAGGCAGATAGGTATAGGTCCCCACAGGCAGTAGATATCCCCCTTCAGGCAGTATGTAGCTCCCACAGACAGTATACGGCTCCCCAAGGGGGCATAACTAAGGGGCTGTCAGGCATCTTCACAGAGCCTTTGATGGTAAGGATGGCTTTCCCCGACAGCCGTCAGGTGCTACCTCAGAGCAGTCCCCAGCAGTGGCAGCTGACCAGACAGGCCAGAAGTACCAAAGCTAGGCACCAACAGGATAAGGGACCAAGATATAGCAAACTAGGTAAAGATATGTGCAGGTACAAACAGACAAAGACAGGACAAAAACGGATGCTAAACAGGAGGATTAAACGTAAGGCAAAGGAACAATACATAGACTGGAAACACCACCAAGAACATATGCAGAGACCAGCAGAGCCTTAAGCTAAACTCAGGCAAGGAACCAAGGCACCACCAGGGCAAGAACACAGGCAGAGAACAAGGCAAGGAAACTCACAGACAAAGACACAAGGAGACTAACATGGAAACTAACCAAATATAAAGGATACCACAATGACACAAACAAGACAGCGTGTGCACACCTGTTTTTAAAAAAAAAAAAAGGAAAACCCCCGGGGCCCCCGCCAATTCATACCCCCTTTTTTTTTTCTTTTTCCCACCCATTTGGGGGAAACGGTTAAAAATTTTACCTCGGGAAACAATTTTGGTTTCCCCGAAAGAAGGAAAAACCCCCGGGGGTTAAAAAAAAAAAAAAAAAAAAAACCCCCGGGAAAAATTTCCCCCCGGGAAAAAAGGTTGGGGGAAAAAGAAAAAAATTTTAAAAAAGGGAAAAAGGGGGAAAAGGGAAAGGGGTAAGGGGGGGATAGGCCCCCACCAAAGTATACCCCCCACAGGATAAAAAACCCCTTCACAATGTGCTAAAAAGGGGGGGGAAAGGGGTTTGGGGTGTGGATTTAAAGGGGTTTGATGAAAGGGGTTTGAGGAAAGGTGAATAGATTTTTGGGGTTTAAGAACCCGGTACCAAAATAAAAAAAAGGAAGATTTTCCAAAAAAAAAAAGGGGGAAAAAGAAAAGAAAAAAAACGGGTTTCAAAATAAACTAAAAAAAACTTTTTTAAAAAAAACCAAAAAAAAAAAAACCCCTTTTAAAAAATAGGAAGGAAAAAAAGGGAATTTCCCGGGGGAAAAAAAATTTAAAAAAACAAAAAATAAATCAAAAAACCAAAAAAGGGATAAAAAAAAAAAAAGGGTTTCCCCCCCTGATTAAAACAAGTAAAACCACCCCAAAAAGGTTTAAAAAAAAAGGGGGGGGAATTTTGGTTTTTTTTTTTAAAAAAGGTAAGGGGATTGGGGAAAAAGGATGTGAAATGGGAATGGGAAGGGGGTTAATGGGAAAAGGGAAACGGGGCACAAAAAAAAAGGGGAGATAAAAGGGCCCAAAAGAAAAACGGGGTAAAATGGGAAAAAAAAACGGGGGGGAAAAAGGGAAAAAAGGGAGGGTAAAAAATAAGTTTAAATAAATAAAAAAAATTTTTGGTAAAAATTTTTTAAAAAAAAAAAAAAATGGTGAAAAAAAAGAAAAAGGAAAATTAAAGAAAAAGGGAAATAAAGGATTTCCCAGGGCGGGAAAAAACCCGGGGAACAAACCGGGGCGGGACCGCAACCCCGGGCCCCAAGGCTTAGGGGGGGGACCGCAAGCCAGGGGGACCCGAAGGGGGGGGGCCCCCCGGCCCGGCCGGGGCGAGCCGCAACCAGGGGGACTCAAAGGGCTCAGGGCGGGACCCAAGCCACGGGACTCAAAGGGCCCGGGCAGACCGGCAAGCCACGGGGCTCAAAGGCTCAGGGCGGGACCGCAAGCCACGGGGACTCAGAAGGCTCAGGGCGGGACCGTAACACAAAAGTACCTGCAAAAGGGAAAAGGAAAAAACACTCCCACACACAAAAAAGAAACTACCAAAAAACGAGACCTGAAACATAGAACCAAGAAGACAAGGCAGATGTCACAAAATTCCATGCCTGACCCTACTGAACAGTGACAGGTAAACGGGTAGTGACCCCTTGGACCCCCAGCTGGCTTGCTCCAAGGGGGAACTAAGCAGCCTCGGGCATCTTTCCAGAGCCTTTGAGGAGGATGCTTCCCCGACAGCTGCCAGGTGCTACCTCAAGCAGTCCCCAGCAATGGCAGCTGACCAACAGGCCAAGAAGTGCCAAGCTAGGCACCAACAGGATAAGGGACCAAAATATAGTAAACTAGGTGAAGATATGTGCAGGTACAAACAGACAAAGACAGGACAAAAACAGATGCCAAACACGAGGATTAAACGTAAAGGAACAAAGGCATAGACAGACTGGAAACAACACCAAGAACATATGCAGAAACCAGCAGAGCCTTAAGCTAAACTCAGGCAAGGAACCAAGGCACCACCAGGGCAAGAACACAGGCAGAGAACAAGGCAAGGAAACTCACAGACAAAGACACAAGGAGACTAACATGGAAACTAACCAAATATAAAGGATACCACAATGACACAAACAAGACAGCGTGTGCACACCTGACTGCTAACAAACAAGATAAGAAACCACACAGCAACAACAGCACAGCATGAGCCACCACACAACAAGGATCAGGCAGGGAGTGTAGGAAGAAGCAGGCTTATAAACACAATGGTGGAAGGGGATTGGCAGAGGAAGCCCGACCCTGCTGCACACTGTGGGAATAAAGGAAGGCAAGATGCGGCCGCTGCCCTCTATAGAGACAGGGAAACAGGGCAGCAGCCAAGATGGAGGAGCAGCATGGGAAAAGCCGCATAGCAACCGCAGGTGGGCAAGCAGCGGCGATAGGAACATACATGGTGACAACAGAGGCTGCGGTGAAGGACAGGAACGCGGCACGGACCCTGACAGTACCCCCCTCAAGCCCCCTCCTCCTACAATCCACAAAATGGAAATTCCATCTAGGTCTGGGGACCGAAAATTCTCCGGGAGCAACCCCAAAACCAACTACAGGCTGCAAGATAACCAGTACTGGGAATACCTAGGAAATGGAGTTGCACAGGAGGAACAAACGGGGCACTAAGTAGAATGGGAGTGGAACCCAGGGCGGGACCGCAAGCCACGGGGAATCAGAAGGCTCAGGGCGGGACCGCAAGCCACGGGGACTCCGAAGGCTTAGGGCGAGACCGCAAGCCACGGGGACTCCGAAGGCTCAGGGCGAGACCGCAAGCCACGGGGACTCAGAAGGCTCAGGGCGGGACCCAAGCCACGGGGACTCAGAAGGCTCAGGGCAGGACCGCAAGCCACGGGGACTCAGAAGGCTCAGGGCGGGACCGTAACACAAAAGTATCTGCAAAAGGGAAAAGGAAAAAACACTCCCACACACAAAAAAGAAACTACCAAAAAACGAGACCTGCACATAGACCAAGAAGACAGAGGGCAGGATGTCAGCGGAGTCCATGCCTGATCCTACTGTAACAGGTGAGCAGGTAAAGCGGGTAGTGGACCCACTGGACCACTGCTGGGCTTGCTCCAAGGGGGCGTAACTAAGCAGCCGTCGGGCTTCTTTCCAGAGCCTTTGATGGTAAGGATGGCTTCCCCGACAGCTGCCAGGTGCTACCTCAGAGCAGTCCCCAGCAATGGCAGCTGACCAGACAGGCAAGAAGTGCCAATGCTAGGCACCAACAGGATAAGGGACCAAAATATAGCAAACTAGGTGAAGATATGTGCAGGTACAAACAGACAAAGACAGGACAAAAACAGATGCCAAACACGAGGATTAAACATAAAGGAACAAAGGCATAGACAGACTGGAAACAACACCAAGAACATGAGCAGAGACTTAAGCTAAACTCAGGCAAGGAACCAAGGCAAGAACACAGGCAGAGAACAAGACAAGGAAACTCACAGACACAAGGAGACCAACATGGAGACTCACCAAATATAGAGGATACCACAAGGACACAAACAAGACAGCGTGTGCACACCAGACTGCTAACAAACAAGATAAGAAACCACACAGCAACAACATGACACAACAAGGATCAGGCAGGGAGTGTAGGAAGAAACAGGCTTATAAACACACAGGTGGAAGGGGATTGGCAGAGGAAGCCCAACCCTGCTGCACACTGTGGGAATAAAGGAAGGCAAGATGCAGCTGCCGCCCTCTATAGAGACAGGGAAACAGGGGTAGCAGCCAAGATGGAGGAGCAGCATGGGAAAAGCCGCACAACAACCGCAGGTGGGCAGGCAGTGGCAATACGAACATACATGGTGACAGCAGAGGCCGTGGCGAAGGACAGGAACGCGGCACGGAGTGTGACACCCACAGACAGAAGATAGCCCCATTCAGGCAGTATATAGCTCCCACAGGCAGAATATAGGTCCCCCACAGGCAGTAGATAGCTCCCACAGGCAGTAGATATCCCCCTTCAGGCAGTATATAACTCCCACACACAGTATACAGCTCCCCACACCCAGTAGCTAGCCCCAGTCAGTCAGTATATAGCTCACACAGACAGTAGATAGCTCCTTTCAGGCAGAAGACAGCTCCCACAGGCAGAATATAGGCCCGCAAAGGCAGTAGATAGCTCCCACAGGCAGTATATAAATAGCTCCCCACAGGCAGTATATAGATAGCTTGCTCACCACAGGCAGTATATAGATAGCTTGCTCCCCACAGGCAGTTTATAGAGAGCTCGCTCCCCACAGGCATTATATAGATAGCTCGCTCCCCACAGGCAGTATATACATGGCTCCCCACAGGCAGTATATATTTGGCTTGCCTCCCACAGGCAGTATATACATGGCTCACTCCCCACAGGCTGTAGATACATGGCTCTCTCCCCACAGGCAGTATATAGATAACTCGCTCCCCACAGGCAGTATATACATGGCTTGTTCCACACAGGCAGTATATACATGGCTCCCCACAGGCAGTATATACATGGTTCCCCACAGGCAGTATATAGATAGCTCGCTCCTCACAGGCAGTATATAGATGGCTCGCTCCCCACAGGCAGTATATACAGATTTCACAAATAAAAATAATAACATTAATACTCACGTTACTTCTTTCCCAGCGCGTTCCTCTTCTGTCCTCTTCTTTCCCATGCTCATCGTCATACCCAGAGATTGTCTTTTCAAAATACAGGTATGAGTGCTGCCAGCATTGCTGCAGAGGTTAAAGGGGTAAGGGTCAGCCTGTCAGTGCTCAGACCATATGCCACACACTGCATCAAATTGGTCTACATGGCTGTTGTCCCAGATGGAAGCCTCTACTAAAGATAAAGAACAAGAAAGCCTGCAGTTTGTTCAAGATAAGCAGACTAGGAAATGGATCACTGGAACCATGTCCTGTGGTTTGATGATGAGACAAAGATAAACTTATTTGGTTCAGATGGTCTCAAGCATGTGTGGCAGCAACCAGCTGAGGAGTACAGTGACAAGTGTGTCTTGCCTACAGTCAAGCATGGTGATGGGAGTTTTATGGTTTGGGGCTGCATGAGTGCTGCTGGCTGTGGGGAGCTACAGTTCATTGAGAGAACCATGAATGTCAGCATGTACAGTACTGTGGCATATACTGACATATACTGAAGCAGGAAACTGGTCCGCAGGGCAATGAAAAAGACCCAAAACACCCATGACTACTGCCTGCACTCCAAGATGACCTCTACTGTAAAGTAGTCAGTGGACAATTTGTATAACAGGGTACATTCGGTGTGCCCTCAAAAGAACGCAATAAAAAATTAAGATAAGTTGCTGGACTGGCCAAACATGTCTCCAGACGTAAACCCTATTGAGCATCTATTGGGCATCTTCAAACGGATTGTGGAAGAGCACAAGGTTTCTAACATCCACCAGTCAAAGAGAGTTAAGGCAGTGCTAGAAAATAATGGTGACCACACAAAATTGACACTCTGGGCACAATTTGCCCATTTTCACTTAGGGGTTTACTCACTTTTGTTGCCAGTGGTTTAGACATTGATGGCTGTGTGTTGAGTTATTTTGAGGGCACACCAAATTAACACTGTGGTATCAAAGTGTCATATCTTCAGTGTTGTCCCATGAAAAGATATAAGACAATATTTAAGAAAATGTGAGGGATGTACTCACTTTTGGGAGATACTGTACATATCGACAAAAATTGACAACTGACATCAAGTGTGATATCAAAAGCAGAATTTCCCTTTATTAGTTGTGCATACAAGTTGTATACAGGCTGAGTTAAAGGGGTTGTCTCATTACAAGGATTTCTTTTTATGTTAAAGATCTTGCCAAAAGTAAAAGCCATTAAACACGCGCGCTGAATTCAAAAATAAAACCAAGAAAACAGGACTGCAGTAAGATGAATCGATGTAGTGATACAACCCCTATAAGGGGTGGCAATAGTAAAATATTTAATACATCATCATTAGATCATCAAAATTAAATCACACCTCTAGTCATAAGTCGTATAGTGATTGGTCACTTGATTAATACACTACCGTTCAAAAGTTTGGGGTCACCCAGACAATTTTGTGTTTTTCCTGAAAACTCATACTTTTATATATCAAATGAGTTGCAAAATGAATAGAAATATAGTCCAGACATTGACAAGGTTATAAATAATGATTTTTATTTGAAATAATAATTTTCTACTTCACTTTGCTTTCGTCAAAGAATGCTCCCTTTGCAGCAATTCCAGCATTGCAGACCTTTGGCATTCTAGCTGTTAATTTGCTGAGGTAATCTGGAGAAATTTCACCCCATTCTTCCAGAAGCCCCTCCCACAAGTTGGATTGGCTTGATGGGCACTTTTTGCGTACCATACGGTCAAGCTGCTCCCACAACAGCTCAATGGGGTTGAGATCTGGTGACTGCGCTGGCCACTCCATTACAGATAGAATACCAGCTGCCTGCTTCTTCCCTAAATAGTTTTTTCATAATTTGGAGGTGCTTTGGGTTATTGTCCTGTTGCAGGATGAAAATGGCTCCAATCAAGCGCTGTCCACAGGGTATGGCATGGCGTTGCAAAATGGAGTGATAGCCTTCCTTATTCAAAATCCCTTTTACCTTGTACAAATCTCCCACTTTACCAGCACCAAAGCAACCCCAGACCATCACATTACCTCCACTATGCTTGACAGATGGAGTCAGGCACTCTTCTAGCATCTTTTCAGTTGTTCTGCGTCTCACAAATGTTCTTCTGTGTGATCCAAACACCTCAAACTTCGATTCGTCTGTACATAACATTTTTTTTCCAATCTTCCTCTGTCCAATGTCTGTGTTCTTTAGCCAATATTAATCTTTTCCTTTTATTAGCCAGTCTCAGATATGGCTTTTTCTTTGCCACTCTGCCCTGAAGGCCAGCATCCCGGAGTCGCCTCTACACTGTAGATGTTGACACTGGCATTTTGCGGGTACTATTTAATGAAGCTGACAGTTGAGGACCTATGAGGCGTCGATTTCTCAAACTAGAGACTCTAATATACTTGTCTTGTAGCTCAGTTGTGCAGCGGTGTAACGGGGTGGGATAGAGGATCGACTGGACCGATGCAAGCGGTGGTTCCGGCCACACCAGGGAGCGGAATCTAAGTGGGTCCTGGTTTACACCAGAGCCCGCCGCAAGGCGGGATGGGCTTTCTGCGGCAGGATTCCACCAGGTCGCTACCCCTGATGTGACCTGCTTGCGGAGGCGGCCAAGGCGCAACGCAGTACAGAAACGGCAGGCAAACTCATAGGGTCGAGCCAGACGGTCAGGGCTGGCAGCGGAGGTTCGTGGTTGTAGGACAAGCGCAGACGGAACTGGTACACAGAATAGCCGACACAAATAATTGAAGGCTTCCTCTCATAGATACAGGCACTATGGAATCGGCAGAATAAAGGAAGAGGTGGAGCCATTATATAGGGTCAGCGGCCGGCACTCCCAATTACTGGCCCTTTAAATGTGACAGAGCCGGCGCACGGGCGCCCTAAGCAGCGGGGACGCGCGTATCTGCCGGCAGATAGCTGCGAAGAAGCAGGAGTGCGGTCAGGTTTGTGAGTGCTCCTGAGGGAGCGGGTGCGCCTGCGGACCGCAGCGCCACCCGCCCCGGGCGCAAAGGGGATCGCGGGGACACGAGTGTGCCCGCAGCACGGACCACGGGCTGCGGCGCTGCTTGTGACAAGCGGGGCCTCCCACTTCTCTTTCTACTCTGGTTAGAGCCTGTTTGGGCTCTCCTCCGAAGCGAGGAGCACCCACCGTTGTAGGAAATCTTCAGGTTCTTGGCCATGTCTCGCATGGCATAACCTTCAGCTCTCAGTACCACAATAGACTGTCGAGTTGCACATAAAAGTTCTCTTTTTCTGGCCATTTTGCGAGTTTAATCTAACCAACAAATGTAATGCTCCAGATTCTCAACTAGCTCAGAGGAAGGTCAGTTTTATAGTTTCTCTAATCAGCAAAACTGTTTTCAGCTGTGCTAACATACTTGCACAAGGATTTTCAAGGGTGTTCAAAATATCCAATAACTTTCGTACACAGCAAACAAAATGTACCATTAGAACACTGGAGTGATGATGTTGGAAATGGGCCTCTATACACCTATGTAGATATGGCATTAACACCCAGACGTTTGCAGCCAGAATAGTCATTTACCACATAAACAATGTACAGAGTGTGTTTCTGATTCAATTAATGTTAGCTTCATTGAAAAAAACTGTGCTTTTCTTTCAAAAATAAGGAAATTTCTAAGTGACCCTAAACTTTTGAATGGCAGTGTTTATGTCTGCGCAAGCATATAACTTGTGGTCGGCAATAACCTCTACATTACCTAGCTCAATATGCTGTTTCTGGCAAGTTTTGCAAAAGCAGTTTAATAAATATTAACTATTAACAGTAGCTATAGCTTAGAGTAACTAAATGTAAATGTAAGCAAAGTAAAATGATCCAACAGACAAGCCACATCTTGTTCTTAGAAATTGGTAACATTACCCAATCATTCCCTTATAGTATTTATGCCCCCTGTAGGTGGATAGTTAGATATACTCTCCCTGTAGATAGGTAGGTATATATTCCCCTCTGTCTGATTAGAAAAAAAAAAGATACTAACCTCTTCCCGTTCCCCCACCAAACAGATTCCACCGAGAGCTTGAATATGGCAACAGCGACATGGAATCATCACGTTGTCTTAGCATAGGGCATAAGCCCTGGGCTTTCAGTGTGCTAATATTATCACACCTCCTGTCCCAACCCCATGTCTCCTACCTATCAACCTACAAGGAAGGGTATACTTATTTAGTTACCTACAAAGGGAATATATACCTACCTATCTATCTATAGGGGGGAGGACCACTTACTCCTGTCAGCCGTACACTATCCTTTGGCACACAGCAGTAGTCAGTCTGCGAGGCAGGGAGACGATTACTATCAGTTTGCTGTTCCACCACAATTTTCAACTGTATGCACGTCCTGTATGCGTGTCCCCTTTCGATGCCTCTGTGTGCATTGCCTGACATCACTGTCCAGAGCGGTTGGTCTCTGTGAATAGTTCTGTCAGGCAATGGCACATCACCGCTGTTGCCAGTCAGGGGCTGCAGCAGTTATGATCTGACTGCTAGCAGCTGTGAATAAGCAGTAAAACAGGGAAGTAACTGTTTTGAGTTTTTTTTTGTTTGTTTTTTATCTTATTTTATTTAGTTGCAGCAGCAGTATCCTAAATTTGCTTTTTAAAAAGAGACCCGAAGAACCCATTAAAGGCGTTTGAATCTTTTTCCGCCTTTTCCATAAGTTTGGTCATAATATATCACAGATTAATAGACAAACATTAACCTCCTGTAAAGCTAATCAGGTGAATGATATTGTGGAGTAAAGAAGAGTTAGTTTTATATACCATCTGGTTATAATACTTATCTGTTTTAGCCAGAATGCTTTATTGTATAGTTGAATATGATGTTTAATTGCCATGTCAAGCTTATTTACTACTAGAATGTATTTAAGCTTTCATTATTAAAAATCTATTTAATGTTTTTGAACAGGATAAAGAGATGAAGGAAGATCAGATCAATATAATTCAGCAACTAGAACAAACAATTCAAGATCTAAAGGCAAAACTTGCAGAGCATGAAAGGCAATATATGGAACCAAGTGTTACTGCCATTAATAAAATGCAAGATCAAGGTTATTTTTCTTCTGAGCTTACTGCAACAAATAACTTTATGCAAAACATGTCACTGAAGAATAATTTACAAGGAAAATCTGTGCAGACATCGCCAGTAGCTGAGTATGTACTACAAGAAGTGCCTTTGTTCCATACAGAAACATTTAAGAATTCATCTGGAAAGCAACTTTGTTCACAACGTGAGGATTGTTCTGTAAACTTTCAGCAGTCAAACTCTGTACAGCTTGATTGCATTAAAGATGCTTCAGACTTAATTTGTTCACCAGGCAAAATAATTTCTACTGGGCAACATTTGATCTCTCCTCGTTCTGCTTTAAACTGTGTACGAAATCTTGAAAAGCGGGATAATTTCTCTGAAGATAAGATTTCATCTGTCTCTCATTGTTGTAGTATTGCACCTTTCATTTCTTCTTCCTCCACTATTGTACATAAGACTAGTATTGACATTCCTTGCCCACTGCATTCCCCATTGCACTCAGATCTATGGATTCAGGATCATGTGATTGAACTCTCATCTCATGCCACAGCCGATACAACTTTGCAATCCTCATGTTGTACAAACACAATGCTTCAAACTCATCCTTATAAAAAACAAACTGGGATATCAACTTTAGTTTCTGATTGTAAAGAAATTCCTCCTCCACCCCCATTACCATCTCCCATTAGAACTCATGATTTATCTCATCTACAACCTAAACTACCACATGATTCCTCAGTATCTCTGCCAACCGCACTAGCTTATCCACCAATTCCCCCACCTCCCTTGCTGCCATGTTCTAAAGCTATTCCCCATTTTTCACCTTCATTACCTCCCCATAATAACACGAAACCATTTAGTCCTCAGTCACTTCCAGTGCATCGTATGACTGAAATTCCCCCTCCACCACCGCTTCCAAGTAATTGTGCAGTTCCTTCTCCACCACCATTTCCAGGTACTTCAACATTTCCTCCTCCACCACCGCTTCCAGGTACTTGTGAAATTCCTTCTCCACTACCACTTCCAGTTACTTGTGCAATTCCTCCCCCACCACCGCTTCCAGTTACTTGTGCAATTCCTCCTCCACCACCACTTCCAGGTACTGGTGAAATTCCTCCTCCACCACCGCTTCCAGGTATTTGTGAAATTCCTCCTCCACCACCGCTTCCAGGCACTCATGCAGTTCCTCCTCCACCACCACTTCCTGGTATTTCAACATTTCCTCCTCCACCACCGCTTCCAGGTACTTCAATAGTTCCTCCCCCAGCACCTCCACTACCATTATTACCAGGCTTTCTTTCTCCTCTGTTGCCAACTTCACTGCCTAGTATCACTGAAACTTTTTGTCCACCACCATTTCCAGGTACCACAGTCATTCCACCTCCTCCACCACCAGCAGCACCACCTCTACCCGGTACCATTCAGATTCCTCCTCCTCCTCCTCCCCCTCCTCCACTACCAGGTACTGCAGCGGTTCAGTCAGTTTTACATCTACCACTAATACCAACGAACACTACAATTCCACCTCCCCCTCTACCACCACCTTCATTTAATAACTCTGCTTCAACGCATTTCCCTAATTTTGGTCATTCTCAAACACATCTACAACCACCTCTGCCTGCTGGATCATTTACAATCGGGTTAAGTCAAGACAAAGAAAATAGAAAAGCCGCAATTGAACCGACAAGACCCATGAAGCCTCTTTACTGGACAAGAATCGAATTACGTGGAAAAAGGTAAAACTCCAAATAAAAACATGCATGTTTGCAGTGTTCTGCAAGCACTTCCCAATGCACATATTGTTAGTTTAAATAATTAATACAGAAGTTGATGTAATTTACAATTGATAGCTAAATTGATATGATTTACAACTCTTTTTATTTGTAGCAAATCATTTTAGCTTTTTTAATTATTTTATTCATTTATATACACTGTTATATTCCACAGCACTTTACGGGGATTACATCATTATTGTACATTATAAATGTTTTATTCATACTATATTGTCATTGTTCACATTAGTCCCTGTCCCAATTGAGGCTCACATTCTAAATTCCAGATGAACCTATCAGTATGTTTTTGAAGTGTAAAGGGAAATGGGAGTACTTGGAAGAAACCAATACAAATGTGGGGAAAAAATACAAACTTCTTACCGATGTTGTATTTGGTGCGATTTGAACCCGGGACCTGGTGCTAACTAGGGATGAGTGAATTGAATCTGACGAAGTAGAATTTATTTCGAATTTCAGGAATAATTCGATTCTAAATGAATGTTCTGGTGATTCGGGGTAACAAATCTTTTTTTCTAAAATGGTTGCAAGCACATGGCGTGACATGGGGCAAAGAACTATGGGAGAAAGAAATTAACGCCCTCAATGCCATGACATGCAGACATGCAGTCAGCAAGCTTCTGTGATATCACAGCCCTATAAATAGGCCAGCCATTTTACATTCTCCCACTTGCCACTGTGTCTCTTATGTACACGGATCTCTCTGCAGCAGCACTACATTGCACTCTGTGCCAAATACTACCCAAATATTTAATAGTTACTGGGGTGACATACCTTTCAACTGCACAGTGTGTGTGTGTGTGTGTGTGTGTCATATACACACATGTTCCTGAACCAGCGTTTTTTATTTTTTTTTTATTTTGGGATATTGCTCTCTGTTACAAAGAGTTAAATTTTTTACTTATTGTGGTGAACTATCTTTGAAATACAGTGTGTGTATTTCTCACATACACACATCTCCTTTACAGCCAATTCAGTCTTTTGGGATATTGCTCTCTGTGCCAAAGAGTTACTTTTTTCACTTATTGTGGTGAACTATCTTTGAAATACAGTGTGTGTATTTCTCACATACACACATCTCCATTACAGCCAGTTCAGTCTTTTGGGATATTGCTCTCGGTGCCAAGGATTTACTTTTTTCACTTATTGTGGTGAACTATCTTTGAAATACAGTGTGTGTATTTCTCACATACACACATCTCCATTACAGGAAGGTTATTATATTGAGATATTGTTCTCTGAGCCAAAGAGTTACTTTTTTCACTTATTAGGTGAAACACCTTTGAAATACAGCTTGTGTATTTGTCATATACACACATCTCCATTAAAGGCAGGTTATTATTTGGAATACTGTTCTTTGCGCAAAAGAGTTACTTTTTTCACTTATAAAGTAAAACACCCTTAAAATAGAGCTTGTGTATTTGTCATATACACACATCTACATTAAACAGAGTTTGTTTTATTGCAAATTTTTGATCAAACAGTATGGCAGACAGAGAGGTGGCAGGCCCTTCACATGGGAGGGTCAGTGGCACAAATGTTCCTGGAGCAGGCACAGGTGGCAGCACAGTAAGGGGACGTAACAGCAGGGGTCACTAGGTTAGGCCAGAGCTACCGGTGTCATCTAGCAGCCGTGTGTTGACCACCAAGCCAAAAGTTGTTGACTAGATAATCCACTTCCTCCCAGTTGACATCTGACAACCCCAGCCAAGAGTCTGTGGGTTCATCAGACACAACCCTTAGTTGGTATGGCCCAGGAGCAGGTCAGGGGCCTTCATCTGTCCTCAATCCGCCTCTGTCCAGTTTGGTTCCCTCAGCCAGAGAACTACTATGTGCTGTGGGATCTGTGCCACTATACAGCGAGGACAAACTATTTGAGGACTGTGAGCAGTTACTGGGCAGTGTAGTGATAAGCCTACAAAAAACCGGGCAACCAATATTGAAACCATAAGGTGAATAACAAACAAATACCAACAGCAGCCTTATGGAAAAATCAATCTTTATTACACCAAATAATACAAAACAATAACAGTGAAACAATAAAAATCTAACAAAAAAAAAAAAATACACAAACCACCCAACAGAAAAAGGCTACTACTCTCCACCATCTATGAGTAAATAAGCTGAAGAAAATACATTTAGGCAAAGAAGTACAAGCATATAAGAACTAATGCGCTATAAAACGTACTTAGCCAACCAGCCACCCACGTGTGGAGAGGAGCCAAACCCCGATGCCCATTTTGCTCAAATGCTTCCTCAAGGGGATTCCCTTGAGGAAGCGTTTGAGCGAAACGTGCCTTGGAGTTTGGCTCCTCTCCACACATGGGTGGCTGGTTGGCTAAATATGTTTTATATCGCATTAGTTCTTATATGCTTGTACTTCTTTGCCTAAATGTATTTTCTTCAGCTTATTTACTCATAGATGGTGGAGAGTAGTAGCCTTTTTCTGTTGGGTGGTTTGTGTATATTTTATTTTATTTTTGTTAGGTTTTATTGTTTCACTGTTATTGTTTTGTATTATTTGGTGTAATAAAGATTGATTTTTCCATAAGGCTGTTGTTGGTATTTGTTTGGTCAGTATAGTGGTGGGGCAGACATCTGCTGGTACATCCGCTGAGTACCTTCCTCACTAGGCGGGTGAAGAAAGCTGCTCATCAACGATTCCAGACTCAGGTTGCTGCTGATGGAGCTGGTACTGCTCCTACCTACCCAACCCCCCACAGCAGCCATAGCAGTGGTATGTGAGCGCTGAGGAACCCACCGGTCAGACCTGCGAGAGGATGGATGATGGCGCATATAGGCAGCGGCCAACTGACTACATAGGATGTCTCTATAGTATTTGAGTTGGTCCTCCCTCTCGGCAGGTGAAGAAAAGGCCCCCATTTTGGACCGGTAGCGGGGGCCCAAGAGGTTGGAGAGCCAGAAGTCATCCCTCTGCCGGATGGTGACTATTTGGCTGTCACTACCCAGGCAAATCAGCATGCAGTGGGCCATCTGCGCAAGTGACTCTGATGGACTCCCTGCCTCCATCTCCACTGTATACTGCCATGGTGTGTCTGGGTCCTCTGCCTCGTCTTCCTCATCGCCCTCTATCTCCTCCGGTTGCTCCTGCTACTCCTCTCCTGTCACCTGGTAGAAAAACCACTCATTTTGCCAGACACTGCTTGTGCTCCAATGTCCTCCTCCTCCTCCAGTTCAGCCCCCACTGGACTCATGTGGCCATGAGATGTAGTTGCCACCTCTCCAGTCCCCTGACCAGACAGATTTTGCAGCATCTGTTCCAGGACATGAAGAGTGGAATGACATTGTTCATCCCGTAGTTCTGGCGACTGACAAAGTGGCCTCCTTAAAG
Source organism: Phyllomedusa bahiana (assembly GCA_025379985.1). NCBI lineage: Eukaryota > Metazoa > Chordata > Amphibia > Anura > Hylidae > Phyllomedusa > Phyllomedusa bahiana. The sequence goes on from JAODAL010031730.1 coordinate 18,517, forward strand.
GAACTGAGCAAATGGCAGGTGTCACGCATGAGCTGCCACTGGCTGACATCCAAATTACATAGAGGAGTAGCCCTGTCTGCTTGGATCATCAGGAAATCATTAATGGCCTCTGTTCATAGAGTTGGTCCAACATATAGGGGCTGGAATTCCAGTGGGTGGAAACGTCGCATATCGGCCTATGTTGGAGGAGGCTGTTCTGCCGCTGCAGCTCAAGAAGGGTGTGCTTGGCAGTGTAGGAATGGGTGAAGTGCATGCAAAGTTTCCTTGCCATTTTTAAAATGTCTTGTAGATGACTGGAAGACTTGAGGAACCGTTTCACAACCAGATTAAATATGTGCGCCATGCAGGGTGCATGGCTCAGCCCTCCTCAGTGCAGCATGGACAAGATGTTCTTTCATTGTCGGTCACCATGGTTCTGATTTTCAGTTTCAGTTTTCAGTCGCAGAGAAAGCCAGGAATTGACTTCTTCTTTGATGACGCAGTTCCTCCCCTGCCTGACTTTGTTCGCCCAGGCAAACCAGTGTAGAATTGCTTTACACCGCCGTGCCCTGCACATGTGGTATGCTGGAGGAGCATTAAGACTTGTCACTGCAGTGGAGGCTGAGGTGTTGGAGGAGGAGAAGGCAGACATTGGCGCAGAATCAGCAGTTTGACAATGTTGAGGACAAAGTGGTGTCTCATGTCCAAGTTGCTGGTGTGGGTGGGCAGGAAGCACATTCACCAAGTGGGCCATAAAGGACATGTACTGTCCCTGACCGTAGTTACAGCTCGACACATCCGTACTGCCGTGCACTTTGGAAGACACCGACAGACTCAAGGACTTGCCCACCTTCTGTTCTTCATTTGTGCAGGGCTGGTACTGCCTTTTTCTAAAAGAAATGACGCCTTGGGACCTCCCATCTTGGCTCGACACAAGCCATCAGTTCTCTGAACAGTGCAGAGTCCACCACTTGGAAACAGAGGGACTGCAGTCCCAACAACTTGGACAGGAGCATGGTCCGCTTCTGCGCTGTAGGATGGCTGGACGCATACTACCGCCTCTTGGCAATCGCCTCGGTGAATGACTGCTGACACAATGAGTGGCAAGGAGCAGGAGCATCTGGACCGATAGATGATGGGAAAGACAGACAGCTTCCTTCGGCGGAAGTGGTGGAGACTTGACTGCCTAAAATGGGATGCGTGCCACTGGGTACTGTTGCTGTTGCTACGGCAGGATGGACCACCACATCTGAGACATGTTTCTACCAGGCCACTGGATTTCGATGCTGCATATGTTGATGCAGGGCCGTGGAGCCAACATTAGGTCCCTGGCAATGCTTCACTTTCTGCCCACAGATTCTACATATACCCATGTTCGCCTCCTCCGGTGTCTTGGCAAAAAACTGCCACACCGCAGAGTAGGTGATTTTACCACCAACGATCCGCACTGCTACCGCAGTAAGCCCCTCTGCCGCTACTTACTGGGCCGGAAGGGACCTGCGAAGCAGGTGGTCTACCCTGTGGCCGCTTGGCTCCCGACTTCGCACTGCTGCCACTCTGCTGACTCCCGGTCACACTACCAACTTGCTGGTTGTGTCGCTGCCTGACGCGCAAGCTGCCACCCTCTTCTCCAGACAATGATGATGAAGCCCTTGTTTCACCCGGCTCCTAAGTGCGATCGGCTACATCAGGGGTGTCAAACTGCGGCCCTCCAGCTGTTGGGAAACTACAATTCCCATCATGCCCACTGTTAAAGATTATACAAATGCATGATGGAAGTTGTAGTTTCCCAACAGCTGGAGGGCCGCAGTTTGACACCTGTGGGCTACATCGTCATAGATTAGTGTTTGCCCGTCACTGCTGTCCTCCTCAACAGTCTCGGTGTACAGAGCCTGACTGCTCGCAACATAACCTCCCATGCCATGTCGGATCAAAGGAAGGGCAAAATGATCACTGACATTGTCAGGAAAACCCCGCCAGCCGACTCGAGGGTGTATTGTGATAATGTCAGCCAGATACTGTTTCACAGTTAACCCCTGTTCACACGGGCACAGGAAGACCCAGGGAGTGCGAGAGGACACCCTACTCGCCCACAATCCTGAACGGCTGGGAGAGATCTGTTTACCCACGCTGGTTAAACAGAGCTCTGTCAGCCAAATAAACTGCCACCAGTCCCTTGTTTATTTATAAGACCGGTCCGTTACCGACTTACAACAAAGCCAGGAACCAGCCTTAGGGTAGCTAAGGCTGAGTATAAGCCGGGTGAGATCGATTATCAATACAACAGAGTAGCTCAGATTAAAGTTTATAGATTTATTTCACCTTGGAGGGCGCCCTAGACAGACAATATATACATAGGGACAATACTATACAGATATTGGTCAGAGGTGCAAATATAGGTATGGGTACAAACAAAGAGGCAGCAATATGTGTCTAGTTACCTTAGGTTGACTTGGTGCTGGGCCCACATGAGGGGGTTAATGTGGCCGGTGCTCCTGGAATGCTGGTGTCAGGTATCCCGCCCTCCAAAGAACAAAATTGGCAAACCTGGGCTTCTGCTTATAACAGGATTGGGACAGCACACGTCACAGTCCCCTACACTCCCACTCACACCCCTGGGAAGGTCCACAAGCTCCTCCCTCTCTGGCCATGCCATTTTTTGACTGAAACACAATACTGCGACAGGGCCTTGGCACAGAACTGAACCAGTGGTACCATCGGAATCGGATGGGCCTAAGCCATGACCTGGTACCAGACATGCCCATCCTATTTTGTTTCTAAGGCCAGCTTCGTGGTTCTCCCTTACCCTGCGTCCTACGAACATGGGAGTGGCAGCTATATGTGTGGGGAGTTTCATATTTTAAAATGTGAAACCGCCGTATACCTCAGATACACGATTCTCTCATAAATCTTTATGAAATATCGGGGCCTTTGTGTCTGGCATGGGCCTTTTAACCCGGGGGTCTGAGAGCCCATGTGTTTTTAGGTGCTAATGAATTTGAATGAGGATTCTTTCATGTGCTGACCTCCTGCTAGGATGATCCCTCTCTGTCCTTTGTTTGCCTGGTTTGAATGTCTCCTACATAATTGACGGCTTCCTATGGAAGGGCATTTGCCATGCATCTGAGTGACTTGAGTTATGAGGGTTGTGGGGGGTGGCTTGTCATTTTTGAGTCAATTTTCCTCACAGACATTAACGCACAATTACTGCCGGCACCCTCTCCACTCTTTCGGGGTGCTCTACATCTATCAGCGTTTAACAGAACAGGTTCTGTCATAATATGTGGAATCATCTGATGTCGGTGTAAAAGGAGTGTGCTCTTTGACGCTATAGTGGGATCTTGGCCCTCTGCTCAGTTCTTTCTAGCTGCCACTGACATTACCCTATCAGGCTTCATTCCCACTTCAGTTATTTGGTCAGTTTTGACCATGTAACTGCCCAAATAAGTGAAGTGTGAAGCGATTCTATGAGCGGCGCCTGTCATCTGCATGCCATACTAAATCACAGCATTGTTTCAATACCAAACCACGCTCCCTATGCATATTTCTGCATGACACAGTGTTCTACAATACCATACAGGCTCTCTGCAGCCAGGAAATAGCTATTTTTTAACTCGATTTGTCGCAAATAAATTCGTAACGAATCAAATTTTTGAGAAATTTGCTCATCTCTAGTGCTAATCCGTGAACCACCATGCTGCGAAGTCTTCAGCGTTTGTGAAATGATTCACTAATGGTTTTTTTGTGTCTTGAGTAAATCAGATCCAGTCAAGATTATGTTCCCATGGCATATTGCAGAGCATTTTCCTCTTTGTGTCAAGTGAAATGTATGTCCTAGAAGAGCATAATCTACATTTCAACAACAGTAGTGTGTCTGCTATTAAAGTTTCAATCCTCCAGTATATGATCTGAGGCAAGAAAAATTTATGTTCTGGCAGGCATAATCTTCACTTGACCCCGAACATCTCAGGCCTTTTTTTCAGTATGAAGGAATGGTTTAGCTTCTGTTTATGGTACTTAGCTGGGGTGACAACCAGATCATTCCTCTGAGCCAAGATAATATGCTAGCCTTTTCTGTACAGCATTGTTGTGTTTGCAGTTTTTTATTACAGTGAACTCCCTTCATATTAGCACATAGAATTGCATTGAAAAATGGTCTTTTAGGGTGGTTTCACAGAGCAGGCAATTTAACATACTGTAAATTGAATGTTGCTTGCAATTAATCTGGTGTAGATTAATTTGGGGAGGTTTCATTGTAGAAGTACAACACCTTGATGCATAAAAATCTGGATTTATAGAGGTCTTTCTATGAATCAAAATTGATGAGGGAAGCTTGCAAATTAGATAATAAACATTTTAATCATTCATCATTATTTTTAGCTGCTACTTTAGTGATCCATAGTATACAGCTTGTCTACAGGGGATACAACTAGTGAGGAGAGCTCCTCAGTCCTGGCCGCACATGCTCAGACATCACCTCTCAGGCAGCTACTGTCAGTCCCTGCTTAGTAATCACACAAAGTAACTGCTGAGCGAGTGTTGAACCCCAGGTGCTGTCATGCTACGCCTGTCCTTTGTACTCCTTAGTAATTAGTCAAGCAGTACTAATAGTAATAATTATAAAAAAAAAAAACTCAATCGTCTATGTACAATAAAAAAAAAACTACTTGTGGCATAGTGAATATCAAGCTGTCTGGGTCACAGGATATGCAGTTCAAACAAATCATTCACGTCCCATTTTGAACACAATGAAAGCTGAAGTAGGACAAACCAGGCGTGAAATGCCTTTAAGGCAAAGCCCCTTTAACTGCACATAAGTATAAGTGTGGAATAATTGATAATGGCTTGCTTTTAAAGGTACTCTGTGGTTTTTAACTCCTTAACGACCGCGCACCGTCTTTTGCCGTCAGCCGGTGCGGGTCGTTCGTCTGCAGCAACGTCGTTTGGCGTCGCTGCAGACATCGGAGTTTGCGGCGCCCGGCGCCGAAGCTGCGCAGGAATCGGGGCTGTACCACACAGCCGCGATCCCAGAGCATGTCCTCCGCAACCCGGTGCTTTAACCCTTTGATTGCAGCGGTGCATTACCGCAGCGCAATCAAAGGTTTCCCCTGCTCTGTCGGGTGATCGGAATGCTGGTGACCCGACAGAGCCCGGGGAACGGCTGCACAGTCAGCCCTGGGGACCTAGAGTGGCCCCAGAGCTGTCTGTGTACTAAGCCAGTGACTAAGAGGTACTGTTAGATTAGAATGTATTAGCATGTATGTTTTTTTTTTTTTAAATGGAAAACGGTGCTCCCTTCAGGGGAGTAAAAAAAAAATTAAAAAAAACATAAAAAGTGTAAAAAAAAAAAAAAGAATAAAAAAAAAAGAATAAAATAAAAATAAATATTTAATAAAACATTGTGCATAAATTACACACACAAAAAACTACACATATTAGGTATCCACACGACCGTAATAACCTGTAGAATTAATCTAGTGTGAAATGTGAATGGTGTAAAAAAAAAAAAAAAATACAAAAAAAAATGTTTTACAAAATAAAAAAAAATACTGCAATTATTTATAAGTTAACTTAAACAATTCCAACCTAAAGTACAACTTGTCTCGAATAAAACGAGGCCTCATCCAACTGCGTCATTGAAAAAATGAAAAATTTACAACTGTTGAAACGCAAGGAGGCAAAAACTAAAAAAATGGTCTGGTCATTAACTACTTTTCAGGCGTTCGGCTTAAGGGGTTAAAGTTAGGATATGTTCACACTGCGTGTTAGGTCTGTGTGAACATACGCTTTTAGATGCGTGTTTTAATCCGTCTGTCGGACCCCAACATGCATCTAACAAATAGCAATGTGCTTTACACTGCTTTTAAAATGAAACACGCCTCAGCGTTGACATGAGTGATCGCCGATGCGTGTCTCATTGTGTCTTTCGGATCCGTTCCAAGAATTGACATGTCATGGCAGCTGCGTGTAGGATAAGTGTTGGATCCGTTCATTATAGTATAAATTAAGCTTGGGAGATAGTGGTAAACCACAATTGTTTTCTGTGGCTTGGCTTGCCTGCTTACAAGTAGCATTTATGCAAGATGTTAGGTCTTGAGATAGTGAAAATGTAATTATCAAATTGTGTTACCAGATCACAAGTATTTAATTTAGAATATTTGTATACTCTTATGTAACGTTTTCTATTTACCATGAATGATATAAATTCTAGTCCTGACAGCAAAACTATACAATTGGATCTTGTCCCATCCCTAAAAAAAGCTAAGACATTTGTTTACAGGTGACACCTTTTTAAATGAACTACACCCTTTTCTCCCCCCATTTCCCATGTTACCTTATGTAATTTAAGAAAAATAATTGTATGCTTTACTTAATAGTGGAATTCCTGTGCTACTGCCTGGACTAAACAGAAAGTTAATTTACGGTAAGTCAGCACATATAAAGATCCTATTCTGAAGAACTATTAAGAACATGTTAAAATAATTTTCCGAAAAATGGCTTAATTGGGAGCATGAGTATATAGCCTATATCCGCTGGATGCAGAGTCTGCCATTGGGCTGCCTGGCAGAATGCAAGGCCTTTTACCAATGGTGGTGGCACTGCCTTTTCAGCAACATAAGTTAATCTGTGTAACCCCTTACCACCGGAGCCAGTTTTGGTCTTCCTGACAGAGCTCCATTTGTAAAATCTTATGTGTCACTTTATGTAAGAATAACTTTTTAATGCTTTTACCTATCCATGTGATTCAGAGATTGTTTTCTCATGACATATTGTGTTTTAAGTTGGTAAGAAATTTTGGTTCAAACAATACTCGTTTATTTGTTAAAAATTTCAAAATAACATGAAATCTTGGAAAAATTTGCCATTTTCAAACTTCTAAATTTTCTCCATCTAAGACAGACAGTAATACCACCCAAAATAATTTCGAACTAGCATCTACCATATTTATTCTGTATGTTGGCATAATTTTTTTTAATTTCACTTTTTTAGGAAGTTAGGAGGTTTACAAATAGGATAGCAATTTTCCAAATTTTCAAGAAAATTACAAACACAGATTTTTTCAGGGTCCATTTCAGTTCACATGTAGAATTGGGGGGGCCTGTATCTTAACACCCCCATAGATCACCCCATTTAAGAAACTACACCCTTTAAGGTATTTAAAACAGCATTTAGGGACTTCCGGTTCCGGCGCCGCGATGCTCGGCCGTGTGTAGGGGAGGCTCCGACGCCCCCGTGTCTTACCCGCATCCTGAATGGAGTATCTTAACCGGCCCCATCTGGTCTCACATCAGGATGGGGGCTGGTGCCAGAGACTAAACAAGCCAGCTACAGGGAGGCAGCTAGTAGACATGCCCTACATTAAAATGCACATGAGCTCTACCTACGAGCCTATCAAGTAAAGTATGGCCACCTAAACAGCTGCTGAGAGGGCCATTTCATGGACAGAGATTTCATGAGCACCTGATCTGTATACCCCTACCAAAGCTCATAAGCCCCTGGGTAATCACACCAGCGGTGTCAAGTCTGACTGTAGTGGGCTGAGTGAGAGACAGTTAAACTACAATATCCCTTACCTCCAGTGACACTTGGGAAGATGGAAGCGCACCAGTCTGCAGTGGTAATATAAAAGGCATACATACATCTCTTAAATGGACAGATATCTATTGAAAATGTCGGCCAAGACTAGAAGTGCTCTGAAAAACCAAAAAGGGGAGACGATGCCATCTAGTGACCAAAAGGATTATGACATGCCTCAACTTTCTGAAAGTTCATCCACCACTGCCCCAGATTCTGATGATTATCCACTGTCTAGATTCAACATCACAGACCTGAAGCAAATTGCAATAGAGGTGGTGAAAGTGATCTTGTCGGATTTACGGGCCTTGCTAACTGGCATGGTGGGCACGACCTTGAAAGAGCTGCAGGGAACGGTGGCGCAGCATGAAGAGCGGCTTGACGATGTGGAAGAAAGAACCCTCTCGGTTGAAAAAGATATTGAGGATCTTCAATTCCAACTTCAGGAAATGGCCAAAGATTATAAAAAGCTGTGGGAGAAGTGTGATGACTTGGAGAATCGGTCTAGAAGAAACAATTTGAAGCTGATCGGTGTTCCAGAATCTCTATCTCAAGCTGCTCTAATTAATCTATGGGAAAATGAAATTCCACAGTATTTAGGCATACTTTTAGAAAGTGTAAAGCAGAGCGGGCGCATAGGTTGGAACCAGAACGGAGAGACCGCTCAAATGTGCCAGACGATAAACGAAAAGACCGCCCGAGACCTGCAATTTGTAAGTATCTGGACTATTCGCATAAAGAGGAAATTCTAAGGGCTTACAGAACCAAAAGTTCAGGAATCGAGCTGCATGGATGTAAAATTTTATTATTTGCTGACTTTTCGGCTGAGGACACCAGGAGACGGAAGGCATTCTCTGCCATTTGTTTGGAGCTGCATAAATCTCAGCAGAAATTTGCTCTATTGTACCCAGCGACGCTGAAGGTGTTTCAACATGAGGGTCCGCCTCTTTTCTTTAAAGAGCCCCAATCAGCAGTGGAGGGACTAGGTCTTCAAGTGATCTTGGTTGATGGACAACGTCGAAACACAATGCTGGCTGGTGGCCACGAGGCGCAACAGCGGAAGGATAAGAAGCCAAAACTCCACACTACTAGTGGAACCTAAAGAATGGAGCGACAGAGAGATGCTTTGTGACTGCTGATGTATCTGTGCCCTTTTTAGGGTCTTGATATATAAAGTGTATCCTTTCAGGTTCGACTGTCTTCATAGTTGGTGGTAGTTACCATTTCATGTCTAATGTACAATGTCTTAAGGGTATTATTACTATTATCTTGGAATATAATGCATATTTTTCATTCTCTGTTCAATGGTTCATCTTTGACAGGCAAATTAACAGGGGTTCATGTATCTGGGCCAATAAACAGATCTTTTGTAATGAAGGATGTGGGGAGGGGGGGTAGCTTCTCGTAGGAAATTTTGCTTTGGGATGGTTGGCCTGGGTGAAGTGGAAAAAAGGAAGTTCAGTAGCACTGTTTTCTTAGGAGGGGCAATGGGAGTCACCTCTGGATCAAGAAGTGCATTTTTTGTTCTTGGGGAATTTTGGGACATTTTCCCATGTTTAGGTTTGGTTAGGGTTTCCTTGTTTGAGATTCCTTTGGGGTTAGCACTACAGTCATTTAGTTTTCTGGTGTTCAGTGAATCATGTGTATTATCACATGGAACGTGAAAGGATTGCGATCGCCTCAAAAACGGATGATGGTGCTTCGACACCTTAAGCGCCTGAAAGCGGATCTTGCCCTACTCCAGGAAACGCATCTAGGTGAGGCGGATTTCTTTAGGTTAAACAAAATGTGGGTGGGGGAGGTCCTGGGATCCCCAGCGGTGGACTCAAAGGCAGGAGTTCTCACTAATTAGCAAGCATGTACAGTATCGGATTTTAGGCCAAAGTAGAGACAAAGTAGAGGAAGGTAGGGAGTATAGGGTTACTTTTTCCACCCTCACAGATACGATTAGTGTTTACAAAGTTTATTGCCCGAACGAGGGTCAGAATAGATTCTTGCGAGACTTAACTGCTCGGGTACTGACAGACTCCAATGGGCTGAAATTTGTGGGGGGTGATTTTAATACGGTTGTCGACACAAAAGAGGATCGAAAGAGGTCAATAGCGAGAACTAGTGGAACAACACGCCGTGAGTCGGCCTTAACTGAGTTTTTGGAGGGGACAGGGTTGGTTGATGCCTGGCGGTTAAGGCATCCTGAAGGGAGAGAATATACGTTTTACTCGCCGGTGCACGATTCATGGTCTCGCATTGATTATTGCTTCATCTCCTCTTCATTGAAGCTTCGACTGAGGGACTCTCGAATAGATGATATTATAATTTCAGATCACGCCCCAATGTCTGTTACGTTGAGCGATACCATCCCGAGAGGCATTGATTTTGTATGGCGATTCCCAACCTTTTTTTGCAGATAGGGAGGAGTTTCAGTCGCTGCTGCAGAGTTGGTGGATTGAATTTAGATCGCAAAATGCAGAGCACGCAACTACCCCACAGCTCCTTTGGGATACGGCGAAAGCGGTATTACGATGACGACTTATATCTCATGTAGCCAAAATCAAAAAAGATATCAGACAGGGGCTGGATAGGCTCAGTGCAGCATTAAGGACAGCCTATACAGCATTTCAGGGAAATGTTTCCCCTGCAACTAAACAAGCCTGGCAGCTAGCTAAAGAACAGTATGAAAATTGGCTAGAGAAAAAGGAAGCTATGGAATTTGCGACTAAGGAGGCAAAACTATTTAAATTTGGCAATAAGTGTGGCAAATTGTTAGCTAATCTGGCTAGAGGTCGAAGAGACATGATCCACCCCACTCCGTTAAAGGATCAGACAGGGTTAATGCAGTCCCACCCGAAGGCGATAAATGATATATTCCGAACATATTACCAGTCACTATATGCCAGGGATGGGAACATGAAGTCGCCAACCAATTTTGCCCTGCGAGATCTGGGACTGGCGTCCCTGACGGAAGAGGAAAGGGATAGTTTGAATTCCCCGGTTGTAACTGAAACTTATTTAAAAAATTATGGCGGATAGATTAGCGGTTGTACTCCCTAAATTAACCCCTTAAGGACCAGGCCTATTCTTTTGGTGACACGTTTGTTTTTCCCTCCTCGCCTTCTGAAAGCCATAACTTTATTTTTCCACCTACATAGACACATGAGGGCTTTTATTTTGCGGGACAAGATGTACTTTCTAATGGTGTTATTCACTATACTATAGAATATACTGGGAAACCGCAAAAAAATTCCAAGTGGGGCAAATTGTGAAAAAAAAATGTATTTTCGCCATGTTTGCGAGGGTTTTGCTTTTACGGCGTTCAATCTTCGGTAAATATAATGTGTTATCTGTATTCTACAGGTTGTTATGCATCCAGCAATACCAAACATGTAGGGTTTCCGTTATGTTGTGGTACCGTAAAAAAATTCTAAACATTTTCTATTTTTGAAATTTGCGCCATGGCGCCATTTTGTGCGACCAATAACTTTTTTGTACTAACACCTACGGACGTCAGTGAGGGGGCATTTTTTGCGGGCTGAAGTGTACTTTTTATCGCTAGCAGTTTGGAATGCATGCGACTTTTTTGATAATTTTTATTCCATTTTTTCAGTGACGTAAAATGACCAAAAAACGCAATTTTTGGCGTTTGGAATTTTTTTCTTCTATGGTGTTCAGTGTACAGGATAAATGATGTTATATTTTTATATATCGGACTTTTTCGGACGCGGCGATACCAAATATGTGTAACTTTTTTATTATTTTAATGATTTTATTTGTAAAATGGGGAAAGGGGGTGATTTGAACTTTTAATACTTTTTTTTTGTTGTACTTTAAATCTTTATTTATTTATTTATTTTACTGTAACTTTGAGGCCACCTATGGTACTTGACCACTAGGTGGCGCGATTGGTAATACAACCTAATGCATTGCATAGGCAATGCATTAGGGTGTACAAAGATGGCGGTTTCCCCACTTCCTGTCTGCGGACGGAAGTGGGGCAAACCTGCCAGGGTAAGTGACGGGAGCCTTCACAAGGCTCCCCACCACCATGCCCGGTCATCGGCACCGATCGGCGTTCATTCAGACGCCGCGGCCATCTTTGGCACGGTGTCTGATCGGTAAAACAGCGCCAACGGGCGGAGCCACCCACCAGCGCTGTTACTGCCTGATTTGCCGCTAACACCCGGCGGCTGTGCGGGGGGGTCGCTGCGCGATCCCCCTGCGAAGCCCCTTAGCGGCCCTGGGACGTACTCATACGCCCAAGGTCGTTAAGGGGTTAATCTCCCCTTTGCAATTGTGATTTTTGCATTTCAGATCTGCTGTGACGAATATTAGCACGGTCCTTTCGGTCCTTGACGAAATTAAGATTAATCGCAAGTTGCATAGCTCTCCGGCAGTCATGACCATTGACGCCGAGAAAGCTTTTGACAACGTGTCTTGGCAATGGCTTTATAGTGTCCAAGAGTATATGGGCTTTTCGGGCGCCTTTACGCTCTTTTTGCGCTCTCTGTATAGCTAAGCGAGAACCAGAATTTATACTCCTGGGTTTCTATCTCAGGTCTTTGATCTACAGAAGGGAATGTGGCAGGGTTGCCCTCTTTCCCCGCTCCTGTTTAATCTGTCGATTGAGCTTATGGTCAGGGCCATTGAACGAGATCCAAACATTATGGGGATTGCAGTTGGCACTATACGACTAAAAACAGTGTTATTTGCTGACGACATATTGATGTTTATGTCCGACCCGGTGAGGGAAATTAGGTCAATATTTGAGCTTTTTCAGCACTTTGGCGATTCTTCTGGCTTACGAGTCAATATTGATAAATGTGACATACTAGACATTTCACCTAAGGGTACCCTATCTAAAATGGGGAAGGGATTTAGCTTTCCAGTGAGACTGGCTAAAATAGTATAAAGTACCTCAGGATACATATAGGAAGGCATCCAGAGTCTATTTATAAATTGAATTTTGAGCCCATCACCCACAAAATCGAAAAAGAACTCCATAAATGGAATAATTTGCCCCTGTCATTGTCAGGAAGGATCAATTTGATAAAAATGATTAGTTTTCCCAGAATTTTATATCCCCTGCAGACTATCCCCTTGCTCCTGAAACATTTAGATATACAGCGTCTACATAGGGCCTTTTCTTCCTTCGTTTGGGCGCGTCGACATCATAGGATCGCGCTGAAGACTTTGATGCTATCTAGAGATAGGGGGGGCCTAGGGCTTCCTGATGTCAGGACGTATAATTTGGCTTGCTAAAAGCGACATGGACTAGATTGGATTCAAGGATTCAACTATTTCTCCAACATAGCTCTAGAAAGTACCATATCGAGGTCATGGAGCTTGAGTAGTTTGCTGCACACTAAATTTTCATGTATTCCACCACAGATACGTAAATCCTTTGTAGTTATGGATACGGTGTCTGCGTGGAAAGCAATAAGGAAAATGATGGGTCTTCCTTTTGTGTGTTCAAAATATATGCATTTATGGGGACACCCGGAGTTTCCCCAAGGGACAGAAAATCCAGAATTTCAGAATTGGAGAAGTGGAGGGATACAGGTGGTCAAGCACCTCTTTCACCCCTCGGAAAGTAGATTTTTGTCCAGTCACGAAATTAAAGATAAACTTGATACATCGGGGGGATGGTTCCTGGGGTACGCTCAGGTCATGAGCTTCCTGCGAACCCGCTTGAAAAAGTACACCAAAGAATTTCAGTCCAACTGGCTAGATAACTTGATAAGAGAACCTCCACACAAGAATTCACTGTCTACTCTAGTTCGATATCTCAAAAGAGTGCCAATGGATGGATAGTAGACCTAAGATCTTTAAGAGATGGGCGCGTCAACTGGGGGATACCAACTTACCGGCGAAGATACTCGAGGGATGGGAGCTAGTGAGGAAAATTATCCCCTGTGAAAACTGGAGGGAATCGCAATTTAAATTAATTCATTATGCCATATATGGATTTGATATACCTCCCCACCCAGATAGACCAGACAGATTGGTCGCGTGCCCCAAATGTCAACAACCTGGGACTGATCTTTATCATGGGATATGGACTTGTCCCAAAATCCAGGACTTTTGGGGAGAATTGGTGACTTTCCTCAATAGGCAGTTGAATGATGATATAGATTTGTCGCCGTATCCGATGATTTTTCATATAGATTTGGGAGAGCCAAATATACCGGTGCTTGTTCATATATTTTTTTTTTATGACAAAACGATGCCTCTTGAACGGTTGGCTCAGACAGGAGGTCCCCTCAATTGACCTGGTAGTGCAGCAGGTTAAACGCTTTCTTTCCATGGATAGGAGGGAGGCAGAGAAACACAAGCAGGCTAATAGTTTTTTCAAGAAATGGAGAACTTTCATTGAAAAATTCTTGACGCCGCAAGAAATAAGGGAACAAGTGATTCCGTTCAGCGAAAGTACATGGTATTATCATGGAGACTTGGCTGGCGATTTAGGTCCTCTTAAATTAAACTAATTTGGATTAATATAAAAGGAGGATATTTCAATGGCACAGGGGTTGGTTCTTGAGGCCTTAGGATTGTATGGGTGTGGTAGGGCTTGAGGTAAACAAGCGCAAATGCTATTTGGGGTGATGAGGTTATACTCTGGTTATACTCTGGTTAACAGTGTGGAAAGGGATAGTTTCTAACAAAGCTGTAGTGCTCAGGGGCGGGAGGGGGGCTGTTTATTGTGTTTAATGTCTTTAATGTTTTTGTTGTTCATTGTTTCATTATCAAGGATTGTATATGATATAATGTGAAAGGACACTGTCTATATATTGTTGTGTTATGCCATATTTTTGTTTTAATCTATTTTGTCAATAAAAATTTTATTTAAAGAAAAAACCAAACAAAAAACAGCATTTATAATGTATGTTAACCCTTTAGGTGTTTTTACGGGACAGAAAAGTGGTGGTAACATTTCAAAATGTAATTTTTTTTTTGCCAGGTTTAAATTTTAATCTATTATTTCATGGAATTTAGTATATGTTAACGGAAAAAAACAAGTCGATACAAGTTTCCCTACATCTGCTGTTTTTAGAAATATATCATATGTGGCCCTAGTATGTTATTTGACTCAACCACAGGCCTCAGAATTGAAGAAGCACTTACTGGATTTTGGAGCTGTCATTTTATTATGACATTTCATAGGCACCATATCGGGTTTGCTAATGCCTAAAGGTGCTAAAAACTTAAAACACCCCTAAAAAGACCCCATTATAAAAACTACACCCCTCAAAGAATTCATCAAGGGGTGTCGTGAGTTTATTGACCCCACAGCTATTTCACAGACACTTTTAGAATTAGACCATAAAAATGAAAAATTACAGTTTTTAGTCCCAAATTTTTCATGGTCACAAGGAATGTAGGAGAAAAAGCACCCTAAAATCTGTACAATTTCTTCCGAGTGTGATAATACCCCATATGTGGTCATAAAGAAAATTTGGGACATGTAGTGTGTCTCAGAAGGGAAGGAGCGCTATTTCGCTTTGGGAATTCGGAATAGGGGGGAATGGTTGGAGGCCCTCATGTTGCATTAGTAGAGCCCCCAAGTTCCAGAACAGAGAAAATCCCCAAAATGACCCGATTTTGGAAACTACATCCCTGAATGAATTCATCTAGGGGTATAGTGTGCATTTTGACCTTACAGACTTTTCATAGAAATTTTTACAATCCAGTTGTGAAAATGAAAAATTAAAATTTTTCCAGAAAATTGCACTATTATTCTAAAATTTTTCATTTTCACAAAAAAGGAGGAGAAAAAGCACCCCAAAACCTGTAGCCCAATGTCTTCTGAGTAAGGTAATACCCCATATGTGGTCATAAAATGTGTATAGGGCATGTGGTGAGTCTCAGAATGGATGGAGCGCTATTTGGCTTTGGGAGTGTAAAATAAGCTGGATTGGTTGAAGGCCCTCATGTTGCATTAGTAGAGTCCCCCAAGTTCCAGAACAGAGAAAAAACCCAAAACGTGACCCCATTTTGTAATCTAAATCCCTCAATGAATTCACCTAGGGGTATAGTTTGCATTTGGACCCCACAGTTTTTTTTTTATAGATACTGAATTTAGAGGTAAAAGGTGAAAATCACAATTATCCTGTATTTATTTCATACCTTTTCACAATAACAGCCGCACGTCTTGCGCAAAATTTGTTTTGATTTCTAATTTTTCTGCTATGTCTTCCTATTCTAGGGACACCTCACGTCACCCTAGGATTTGGCTGGCCCCTTTTACACGCTACAGAGGAGACATAGCGGCCTTTTGCCGGGCACGGCTATTTTGCTGAAATACACAGTATATCTTGACAATTGCACATGCTGTGATGTGAACTTAAATTCTGAAACACCCAAAAGGGACCCATTTTAGAAAGTACACCCCTCAAGGAACATTTTAAGGGGTGTAATTAAAATGGTGACCTGACAGGTGTTTCATAAAATTAATTCACAGATATAACTGAGCATTAAAAAGGCGAAAATTCCAAATTGACGTTTTTGCGTATTTACGCCATCTAACTGTACAGTAACAGCAGCACGCCTTGCGCAAAATTGAAAAATTAGATTTCTAATTTTTCTGCCATGTCTCCCTATTCTAGGGACACCCCACATGTTACCCTTCAATTTAGCTGGCCCCTGATACACGCCATGGATAAGACATAGCAATAATGCACTTGGCACGCCTATTTTGCTGAATTAGAAAGCAAGTGCTGTTGAATTGCACATGCTGTGATGTGAACTAAAATTCTGAAACACCCAAAAGTGACCCCATTTTAGAAAGTACACTCCTTAAGGAACATTATAAGGTGTGTACTTAAAATTTTGACCAGACAGGTGTTACATAAAGTTATTTCACAGACACTATTGTGCATTACAAAGACGAAAAATGCAAACTGACATTTTTCCGGATGTACCATGTTACCTCACAATAAAACCTATGAAAGGTTCGGTGTTTCAGGGAAAGGTGCCAATAAAAAAGGTATAAAAGGAAGCTTAAACTAGTAATCCATAGACGTGTGGTACAGTTTGAAGTAATCTTTTATGCAGCGGCCGGGCTTATCAGGGCAGGTTTCACACTGGTAAGTCTTGTCTTTTCTAATTCCTCTTTTGTAGCACACTCTAGACTTTTTTTGTGTCCTACCCTTTTTACCAGTGGTGGGGATTTCATTGGGGAAATGCTGCCCGGGTACAATACGGGGGACGTTAGAACCAAAAGGGCTGGGTCCCTCACTCTGGTTCCCAAAAACAAGCCTCTTTATTACCTTCTCTGAAAGGTAATAAACATCCCCATCTGGCCGGTAGAACAGAAGAGAATAAAAGCGTTGTACATCGCCATTTGCACAATGTGCACCGCCAGCTTTTTGTACCATACTTTGGCTTTCCACGTGGCACTGTACGGCTTCAGCACCTGGTCCGACAGGTCTACCCTGCCCATGTACCGATTGTAATCCATAATACAGTCGGGTTTGTGGGCCACGCTACAGGTACCACATACCAGGGCAGGGGTAGTGCTGGGTCCGTGGCGTGGGGAATACACGGACAGCCCTCTTGTCCTTGTATTTGACCAGCAGCAGGTCATCGCTGGATTGAGGCCTGCTTTCTCTCCTTTGGAGCAATTGCGCAACAAAGGGTCTAGGAAGTCCCCTCTGATTCTTGCGCACTATACAGGTAACCTTTATCCATCAGGGGGTGCACCAAATCCCACACAATTTTTCCACTAAATTTTGAGGAAGGGGGCATTCAGGGGGTATAATTTGGCTGTTCTTCTCTTCGTAAATCCTGAAGCTGTGGGTGTACCTGGAGGTGCTCTTGCACAGCTTGTATATTTTTAACCCGTAACGCGCTCTTTTACTGGGCAGGTATTGGTGAAATTTAAGCCTACCCTTGAAATGTAAGAGAGACTCATCCACGCAAATACATTTCTCAGGGGTATAGACCGCTGAAAATTTGGCGCTGAAATGGGTAATAACAGGCCGAACTATATACAAGTGGGGTCATCACAGGGCGGGCACAGTGCATTATCAGTGTAATGCAAAATTCCTTGTATTTGTTCAAAGCGCATAGGGAAAATGCCATAGCAGTAAAAGGGAATACTGTAAAAAATATCAGTACTCCTATACTGCTGGCCTCGGGCTTCTTCACTATGCCCATATGCAGCATAAGGCCCCAAAATGTCTTTATCTCTGCAGCCTCCACAGGGGTCCACCTTCATAATGACGATGTGGGGTTTAGGGCCAAAAACTGCTGGGCATAGAGATTAGTCTGTGCCACCATGACTTCTACCAAATCCTCAGAGAAAAATATTTAAAAAAAAATCTATTTCAGTGAGACCTGTAGTGTCTATATGGACTCCTGGGGTGGCCACAATGTCAGGGATTTATGGCTGGTAATCATCTGGGGCAGCAGTCTATATGGGGTCACTACTTTGGGGGTCCCGTCTTCTGACATACGGGAGCGTCTACTGGAGGGACTCTCATCAGTGGAGGAAGATTTGGATGATTCAGACAAAGCAAACGCAATAAACTCCTCGTCCGAATCACTGGCAGAATTGCCATCCGTGGCCAGGAGTGCGTACGCCTCTTCCACTGACTAGCGTCTTTGGAAAGATTGGGGCATTTTTATTTTGGGGCTTGAAGAATTACAGGGCGTGTAAAATGTGTGTGCTTATACACGTGTATGTGTAAAAAATATTCTGACAGTGGGAGTGTGTGTAGTGCTTAGACACATGTGGGGCAATTTTGTTGTTGGACAAAAAAAAATGTAAAAAAATTAAGTACTGTAAAAAAAAAATCAGCAAACGAGTGTTAGTAAAAAAAAAAAAATACTACGTGTCCGTTGCTCTAAAACTAGCCGAATGCTATAAAATTTGATAAAATGTCAGTAGTACAAAAAAAGTACTATTTATTTTACCAAAAAATAAAAATTACTGAAGGAGCGTCAGCGAAAAATAACACTGCTGAACGTTTCGTCAGTAAAAATTAGTACCCTAACATGAACGGTAAACAAAAGCTTGAAAAACGATCTAATTTTTTTTATATACTTCTAACTAGAAAAAATATATTTTTTCTAACTATATGGATGTCTCTACCTCTAGCACAGGTGCTGGTCAATGATATGTGTCACTGACCAGCGCACAGAGGCAACAACTGAGTGTGAATACTGATCAGTGATAAACGACGCCAAAGATTAGGACAGACGGTGGGGGGAGGCACAGAACCACTGGACCACCAATGTAAGACTCGGGCAACGTTCGGGCAGTAACGGGCACCGCACTGATCGCTATTCGAACCGGAATGGAGGCGCAGAGCGGTACTCGTTACTTTAGAGGGCAGACAAGTTCTGTGATTGGGCGGTCGGGACCGACGGACCAATTGCAGCGGCGGGGTTGGTAGTATCACCCCCAACGCCCCCAGAACAATCAGTGATGGCTGCGCCTGCAGACGCAGCCATTGGTTTATTACAGTAAATGACTGCGATTGGCTGTTCTGATTTGAACAGCCAATCACAGCAATCGCTGATTCGGGGGGGCATCGCTGCAGGCATCTTCCCTGTATCACCGCATATTTAGACACAGTGATTCTTACAGTCCAGGACATATGGGTACGTCCATTTGCGGGAAGTAACTTCCCGCTAGGATGTACCGATACGTTCCATGTCGGGAAGGGGTTAAGCCAGATGGTATCTCTGGTCCAATTTGATATAGGAGCTTTTCTGCCTTTATTTTGTGCTGCAACAGTAAAAAAAAAGTTACTTTTTTATTAACCTTTTGGTCCTTTAAATATTGATTCAGTAATAATAATAATAATAATCTTTATTTATATAGCGCCAACATATTCCGCAGCACTTTACAATTTAGAGGGTGTACATACAGACATTACACATTAAAAGAATTTACAAATGAGACACGAGGTATGAGGACCCTGCTCGCTAGAGCTTACAATCTATTATGGTGTATGGGTGAAACAAAGGGTATTTGAGGCATCTGCAAAGGTCTAGTGTGTACAGTCACTCCTCTTTGGAAAGACAAAAAGAATCATGATCTCCTGTTTATGATGGTATTGCCTTTAAAACTACTGGAAAACTTTACGTATGAGTGCTTGGCAGATGATATTTACATGAGTAAACGTACTGTGAGTATTACTGGTCACAGAGGCAAGCACAAGCAGGTTGGTTGCAGCAAAATAACAGGGTTTGTTTTCAACGGCACAAACAAACAGCCAAAAAAACAGAAAGTCCTGTGCAGGAGGCTTACCGCAGCCGTTTAACGTGCAACAAATGTAGCTTAAGTTCAGCATCAAAACAGGGAACAAAACATATACCCCACCATGCAGCTGGGGAAGTCTCTAGGCAGCAGACCCCTCAGTCTGGTTCAGGCCTCAGTAACAGGGCTTCTCTCTCCTCCTCAGCCATTCACAAAAAAAGACAGCCCACTAAAGCTGCACAGCAGCTTTACTAAAATACTCAAACACAAGTAACCTAGGGTTACTTATCTAGACTGCCGTCTTTTCCCCCACCAAGATCTGGTTTCTTGGTGGCCCCAATAATCTCCACCTTGAAACATAAAAACTTAAAATTTTCAAAAGGCTGATGGGATAGCCAACTTACAAAGTCCCACTTTTGGAAAGGTTTGATTTTCCAAGGCATAATTTTTTTTGTTCCTTTCAGAAAGCAAGATAAGCAAAAATCACTGGCACCTGAATTCTCAAGCTACTAAGACTAAGAGACTAAGAGATCTTTACTATAGACATTTTAATCATACTCTAGCATACATAGCCTTAGACCTGTGGAGTGAGTGGAAAAAATCAATCAGTCGTTTTGGGTTATTGTGTAATGTTGAGATGAGATACTATAGGTGAAAGTCTTGTTTGGTGCAGTGGAGAACAGAGTGGTAAGTCCTAAATATGAATTTCTAATGGAGGAAATCTGCAGAAAACTTTGCGAATCTTCACAGATGTTCAGCACACCTGGAACATCGCTACAAAAAGTTTGAGGGTTGGGCCAATTCTGGTAGCGTCTGACTCTGGTGGTTCAGGATTTAATTGGTGTCAATATAACCAGGGTAATTGAGAGAGTTTCATTGTATTGTTTGACAGCCAGGTCAGGATAGGAGATAGATGAGATTGGGGATAGTGAGGACTGTAGGGTGTCTATGAGTTCCTGAGTGTTTGTGGTGCCGAGATTTCCAAATGTGTGATGGGCAGGTGTGTTCAGAGAAGGCTGAGAATTATTGATAGTGAAGGAGCTAAGGTTAAGAGCATATAAGAAGAATTAGTAAGGATAGAAATTGAGCAGAGACGACAGAAAACCAGATCTAGAGAGTTCCCATCCTTAAAGGTGAGGAAATCTGCCAGGGCATTAGTGAAAGAAACTGAGAGGCAGAAGGAGACATGGGGTCATTAATGGGAATGTTGAAATGACCCGTGATGAGAGTAGGTATTTTAGTAGAGAGAAAGAGAGGGAGCCATGCAGCGAAATGATCAGGAAACGGGCATGGTGAGCCAGGGTTTTGTTTTATAAAAAATTTAGAAACTCAAAGGGAAGGGTTGGGAAGATTGGTGCACCCAGGGGGGAAATGAAAGGGGGGAGAGAAGGGGGGGGGAAAGGAGGGGTTTTTTCCCAATGGGAAATTTAAACCTTGGGCCCGGGTCGAGATATGTGGTAAAGGTAAAAGGGGGGGGGGCTAAAGGAAAAAAAAGGTTATCCCGACTTCTCTTTTCCCCCCTCAAATTGGGGGTTAAGGGGGTGCCCCCCCAAATAGGTGGAAAAAGGGGGGGAAGCATGTCAGATTAGGGAAAAACCCCCAAGGGGGTTTCTGGGGGGGGGGGAAAGGGGTTGGGGGGGGGGGATTGGGAAAAGGAGGAAACAGGTCCTAATGAGAAAACGGGAAATTTTAAATTTAAAAACAGATGGGAGATTTCCCGGGAGAGCACTTTTTTAAAAGAGGGTTACAACAAATCTTACGCAGAATGCAGGGGTTTTTTTTTGGGTACCCGATAAGGGGGGGGGGGGGTTTGGGCCCCAAAAAAGGAAAAAAAAATTTTTTAGGGTTAGGAGGGGATGCCTCCTGCAGCGAGAAGCGGGAAGACTGGAAAAGTGACTTTTCAGGGGTTTTTCAGGGAATGAATGAGCGCGTTTGTGTCCCCAAAGGGAAAGCAGGTGGTTTGGGGTATTTGAAAAAAAGGAAAATAGTGTATGGGATTTTATACTGAAAAGGGGAAAAAGGGGACGTTGAGAAAAATTTTCTGGGGGCATAAATGGGGTGAAAAGGATAGGGGGAAAAAGGGCTGAAAGATAGATTAAAACCCAGTGAGCATGGTGAATAAAAGAAAAAAATACTGTGAAACCTTTTAAAAAGGCCCGGGGTTTTTCCCCAAAAGAAAGGTGATAAGCCCGGGTATTTTGGCCCAAACTTCTTTTGGCAATTCTGACTTAATTCATCGCAAAAAAGCTGTCATTTAAAAAAAGCTGGCAATTAAAAACTGTCAAACAGCCCAGGGTTTTAAAAAACCCCACCAAGAGCCCAATATTTTACATTTAATCAGCCAATCCAGGTAACTAAATTGGATGGTGATACAAGAAGACAACAGAGAGGAAACACATAAGAAAGGAAACAAAAAAACAGAGGGTAATTATTGGGAACAGAGTTTGGGGTAAAATGCAGTTTACACATACCAGAAAACATAAGACAGGACAATAGAATAATAGTTATGATGAGTTGTTGGGCCTTCAAGTTTGCAGGAAAAAAATCCCTGTAAAAAAAAGGAAAAAAAGTTGATAAAGGATGAGAGACAAAAAAATGGGGGTCTTTATCAGAGTCGGGAAATAATTATCCATTCAAAATCTGTCACTTAAAAAAATTTAGCAAATTTAAAAAATTTAAAAAGACCATTAAATTAGAAATCTTTAAAAAACCCGGGGATCTGGGCAGACACCAAAAATGGGGGAAATCCCCCTTTTAGGGTTTGAAACCTTTTTTTTTAATTTTAATTTTTTCCCAAAAAAACTTTTGAAAACCCAAATTATGTATTTAAATTTAAAACTGTAGTACCCCAAAGAACTAGGCCCCCTTTTTCCAAGCCCGGGAAAAGGATCATTGAATTGTGGCAGGATGGGCAGAGACAAAATGGTGAGGTAGTTCCCAAAACCACCTGATTTACCCTTTTAAAACTTGCCCTTTTGGGTTTGGGAGGGTGGTATACAGAAGAAATATTCGGGGGAAATTAAACCCCAAGTTACAGAGAGCACCCCGACACAAATTTGCCCCCTTGGTTGAGCCAATATGTGAGGAAAGGGGCCCATGTAAAGGGAAAAGATAGGGAAAGAAGGGAAAGGAAATTTGGGAAGACAGAGGGCAGTCCAGGCACATACACAAAATAGCTTTTTGCAGAAAGTCCGTAACCACGAAAATTGACTTTTATTGAAAAAAGAAAGCCCCAGCATCAATTTGGGAAAAAAATTAAAAGTAAAAATCCATTTTTTAATCATAAAAAAAATATTAAAAAAAAAAGCAAAAAAAATTTTATGCAGGTAAAGAGAAAGGTTTGTAAGGAAAAAACAGAAAAGAGGAGAATTTGGCCCCTAGCCCAGCTTTTTAATATTTTTTCATGATTAAAAAAAGTGGTTTTTTTAGTTAATTTTTTTTTTAAAATTTGGATGCGGGGGAAATATTTTTAAAAAATTTTTGTCTTGCTGTTGCCTTGATGCTGTGCATCGAAGGGTTTTGAGCCTGTACCCCCATTTTTTTTCCCTTTGCTAAAATAATTTGATGTTTTTGAAAAAGGGGGGTAAGTGCATAGTAAAAAACCTTTTTGCGGTTTGTGAAGCCCCAGAAATCATTCCAAAATAGGAAAGGGGTTTAAAAGTGGGGGGTTGGCAGTTTTAAAGGGCCAAAAGGAAAGTCTTTTTGCTGCCCAGAAGGGGCCCAAAGAAAGAACAAAGGGCCAATGTATGAACCTGTTTAGGTCTAAAACTCACTTTTTTCCCCTTTATGTTAAAAAAGGGGGCCCAAAAGTGGGGTTTTAGCCCTTTAAACAGTTTTCATAATGGGCCCCCCCATAGTCTTTAAATTTTCTTACTTAAGGTTAGGCCAATAATAATAATGAGATATAAGAGATAACAACTTCAAGATTCCAGAGTGATCAGTCAGCGTAGAAGAATGTCCTCATTTCAAGATTTTTAAGCGCAAGGCAGGACATACATAAATCTTTCCCGGTGGAAACATTTTTAAAAGGTCAAGGGGAAAGAAACAAAAAATCAGACGTTCAGATGATTTTGGCTTAAGGTTTTGTTTTCCAAAGCATGGAGGGGCTTGGGGGAATTTTGACGTTCTTGTCCGCCGGTCTGAAGTGTAGTAAGAAATTAAAATGAGAGAAAAAAAGAGACCATCTTGCTTGCAATGGGTTAAAATTTGCTGTGGGGGTCTGGAATGTAAAGGCGGTTTAATTGTAAATTCCAGAAAGAATTTGATTGGGTGTTGGAGCCCCTTTCCCCAAAAGATACCCAACCATTAAAAAAAGGGGGCCCAAATTTTTAAGGGGACAAAAAACCTCCCGGCCCCCAAATGATACAGGTTGATGTTTAGCCCTTTTGGAGTTTTTTTGGGGAAAAAAAACCCCGCTCCCCCGGGGCATCTATTTCAAGCAAAGAAAGGCATTTCCCCAACGATCTTGCCCAAGGGTTTGGGTTTTGGGAAAAGGGAAAGGGGGCAGATTTCAAAGGGGTTAAAATCCTTTCCCTTCTCTTCAGGGTCTAGGTGTGGGGTTTTCCCGTTCTTCTTTAAAAAAGGGCTTTTTTGGGTGCCCCCCAACGAAGAAAAGTTTAGGAAATAAATTTGGGGTAATGTTTGCTTTTAGCCCAAGGGAAGCACTATATTTCCAGGGTGGGGGGCCATTGCAAAAATGTCAGAAAAACCCCCTGGCAGGATCCTTTTAAAAGGGGCCCAAATTTTCAAAAAATTATGTCCCCAAAAAAATGGCAAACAGGTTGCTAAAAGACCCCCACTTTTCAAGTTGGAATAAAAGTTGGTTGTTTCATAAGGTCTTGGGGCCCTGGGGGGCCCAAGGGGCCCTCGATGGGGTTTAAATTTCAGGGGGAAAAGTCAAATACCCCCTCCAGATTAAACAATTCACAAAAATCATTATAAAGGTTTTCTAAAGGGACTTTTAATTTGGGCAAAAAAAACCTGGAAAAAGCTTTGAAATTGCCCGGGCCCCCAAAAGGGCCCCAAAACACCCAATATAAAAATGCCCATTGTTTGTCTTTCCCAATTCCCTTCCCTTCCCATTGGGAAATAAAAGTGTGGGCCCCAAAAGGGGAAAAAGGTTTCATGATGATAGTGGCCCCACAAAGATAGTCAAACAGCTCGGAAATCAATGGCAACGGATATGTGTCAATGGATACTATTTCTTTACAGTCATCTTATTGATAACTAAATCCAGCTAAATCCAGAAGGAAGAGCCAGCAGAGGAGTATGGCGCCAGTGGAGAAGGGTTACGTACCAGATGAGGTGTCATAAGGCAACGGGGGGGTGGGGCCCAGGTGGCCCCAATTTTATTTTATTTTAACCCTTTTTCCCCAGCACGTACAGGACCCATGTCCCTGCAACCAGGGGAAAGACCCAGCAGAAGTACAGAGAACAGAGCAAGACGATGGAGGGTCAGGGGTTCAGTCCTAAATTGAGTTCTTCAGGCATTCTCCATTAACAGAGGAGATGAACAAGGTTTTTTAAGGCGTACCACTGAGAGACAATACTTGGGAACCAAAGAGATAACAAAATTACCAGCAGAACCAGAGTCTACGAAGGTGGGTTTGGAACAAGATAAAAGGGTGAGAGCTAAAAAAAGACCGCAGGGTTTCCAGCATGGGGAAGGGGAGTATTAACCCTAAGGACGCCTCTGCCCTGAAGGGTTTGGTTTTGAGAGTTTCCCAGATGCAGTGGGCAGTCTTTATTGAAGTGCCCCCGGGGTTTCCCGTGAGTAGAAGCAGAAAGGGAAATTCTGGGGAAAGATGAGTTTCATTCTTCCGGTCAGGAGAAAATTTCCCGGTTGCTACCCTTGAAGTGACCTTTCCCCTTTCCCTGGCAGGGGCAGGGTCAATTTTTTGGGGTTTCCCGAATCGATAGGGCAGAGGTGTTTAAACGCGAATAGAAACCCCCGTTTCGCCAGGGCAGACGGCAGGCAAGTTGGTCAGAAAAAAAGATACCAAAGGGAAAAGGTTTTGGGGACCGGAAAAAACAGAATAATGGAAAAAACTGAAACTCAAAGGAAGAAAAAACCAACAATTTGGCAGGTTTTGTGAAGGAGAAGGGGGCCCCAAAAATAGGGGGCAGTTTCCCCGGGCAATTTTGCCCAATTTCCCAGCCCCGTGGTCCTTTAAAAATTAAAGGATGGTGCTTGCCCCCATAGGGAGCAGGTTTGGTGCATTTAGCAAAAAAAGTTTAGAAAATTTAGAGAGGGGGAGGAGCAAGAATTTGATTTTTACCGAGGAAAGGGGGGGTGGGAGAGGGATGGGTGTGCCCGGGCCCCGGTTGGGTGAGGACCAAAAGCCCTGTCCCCTTTTACAGTTTAGTTTTTGGGAAAAAAAAATTCACTCCTATGGTTATTTATCATAATGGCCCAAATTTTCCATTTAAAAGGGGGGGGAAACAGCAGTGGCGAAAAGGGGGCAACCCCCGTCTAGTCCCTCTTCAAGTGGGAAAGGGGGCAAAAAAGTTGCCTTTTACCCATTTCTTTCCCCTGTAAAGGGCATAAAATAAAAGGTCTATCCCTCTAATAAAAAAAGGCGGGAATCCCAAAACCCCAGACCGGAGTGGGCCACAAAAAAATCAACCTTTAAAAGGAGTCAAAAGCCTTTTCATTGGGCTTAAGGCCCGGGCAATGCCCTTACCCGCAGATTAAATTATACCCTTTGAGGTTAATTTTCGGTCTTCTCCCTGGCATTTAAAACCTGGGAAATTATCCGCTCCAAAACCAAAAATCTTTAAAAAACCAAAAATTTTTTTTTAAAAAATTTTTGGGGCAAACCAAATTTAAAAAATGAAAAATTTGGGCTGTAAAAAACTACACTTTGGGCCCGGAGGCCTTGCCCGGTTTGGAAAATTTTGTGATTACTGTGGAGAAGGGAAGCTGGTAGTGAGGGTTTTCCATAGCCGCCCCGCTGCAAACAACCTTTTAAGCCAGCCCCCTTGTTTTCCATCTTTTTTGTAACCCCCTCAGAAGGGGAAAACCATGGGGGCCCCGGTGTCTTTTGTACTGCTAGTTTCCCAAAGCTCCCACCCCCAAACTCTCCCCCCCGAAAATATCCCTTTGCCAAAATTCCCCCAACCATACCCCCTTAGGGCCCTTTGGGAAATCTAGCCCGGTCAATTTAAAATGCTTATTTTTCCCTTTTATGTAATTTTAGTTTTGGAGGCAAAATGTTTCCCTTTTTGTAACAAGAAAAAATGTCCATTTTCTGGGGGTTTGGGCCCGATCGGGGGAGTGGGAAACCCTTCCAAACCCACTGGCCACTATTGTATCAGTGCCTCATTCCCGGCTAGAAAAGTCAAAAATGATTTCTTTTTTTATTTTCCCCTCAACAAAAAATTGACTGTTTTTTTTCATAAGGGCCCCTTTTGGGTATAATTTAGTTTAAAATTTTGCGAGTAGGTCCTTTGGGCCATCAACAAGGCTTCCCTGGTCATTGGGTTGTGCACAAAGTCTGTCTCCTTGATTGATAACTCAACCCCCCAGCTTCCCCCTTTTTCGTTTTGTAGCTCAGCCTTTTGTGACGGCCCAATTTTCCCCCCAAAAAAAAATTCCCTAAAAACGGCCGGAGGGGATCCCATTCAAATCAACGGGTTTACCGGGCCCCTAAATTTTCTTTTCCAATTAAATCGTGAAAATGTTCCCCGGGGTTAAAAATCTTCACCCTTGGGACATCCCAAACCCTCTGGGATTCAAAATTTCCCCAAAAATTTTCCTCCGGGCCCCCACCGGGGTTTAGGTTAAAATTGCTTCAGAGGCGAGGGTCCCGATATCCCCTAGGGAGGAAATTTTGCATTTTGTATCATATGTTAAAAATTTTTCCCGGGGCAGGCCCAAAAGGGCCCAAATTTTAAAATGGGGACAATGAGTCATGTGTTGGTGGGAAAAAGGAAAGGGGAACGCCGGGTCTGGGGGTGGAAACCTCGCCACGTCTTTGACCAAGCCATTAAAAGGTTTTCCCCAAACTCTAAGGCCCTTAGGAAAGTGCTGCCTGAAAGGGCGGAGGTTTATCTAAATGTTGGGGTTAAAAACCCCAAAAAGGGAGTAGCGGGGGGATCCCAGGATACTGTGAGACTTTTGTCATAAGAACATCCAAGACCCACCTGTTTAATGGAGGTGGGAAAATTTCACTTCCCCCCAATTTAAAATTCGGACCTTTTAAAAAGTAAAATTTTAAGAGCCCCTACCTCCCGAAAGGGTTTTTATGTAGATCCCCGTAATGGAACCATAGAGATTGTGGGTTCCCGCATCGAGACCCCCTGTGCATTGTTAGAATACAGTGCTTGATATGCCATCCCTATCGATGGTTGCCCTTTTAATGCTTTGTATTTTTGGCCCCAAGGTGTACCAACCCTTTTCCAAATATATTGCCCTGAACTGTAATCGCCCATGTAGTTAGAATAAATTTTTTTAAAAACTGTGTAAAACCCGCTTTTGAGGGCCGACTTTTTTTTGTTACAAATTGTTGGTTTTATTTGGTGAAGGGAAAGTTTGTAAAGAGTCCCAATTTTGTATGAGGAAAAAGGTAATTTACAGTTCACAATCCACATCATACATAAACATAATAAAAACCTAAACATTAACATAACCAGCCAGGATTACATATATTTGTAGTTTTTCCTGTACACTAAACCCACAAAAATTACGGGGAAAAGTAATGCTGTTGTTCATATGTCTATAACAGTCAATATATATGTTACCCAAATTTTTCATGTGGAGGATTGCAGTCTTCCCAATGTCCCCATTAGTGATTCAAAAACCAGCTGGTATATTGGAAAACATGTTTTAGTCGATTTATTTTGGACTGTGTATAAAATTTCTCTATGAAGGGTCTCCTTTTTTTGAAAAAAAATTTTGCCATTTTTTTCTTTGTGCCGTTCCATATATAACTGGTCGGATAAAGCATATAATTTGGTTTGTTCTATTACCATGGCAAGCTCTGGAACCCTAGGCTCCAACCAGTTGGTCAATATGCATCTTTTGGCTACCATAAGTAATATGTGGACAAGTGCTGGGAGTCTATTTCCTTGGTGTGGGGAAACGATTCCCGGATCGTTCCCATCCCGCCCCTGCAATATGAACACTATCGGTGAGCTGGGAAATGGTCTTTCCCCTTAAGGGACAATTTGGGCTCCCCTATCTTTCCCAAAATGTTTTGATCATTTGGACATGTCCAAAGTCCGTGGTATTGTTTTTCCGGCCTCATTGCATTTAGGGCAAGCAATTTTTCTGTTAGGGAGGGTTTGGAGTTGGAGGTATATCAAAAGCATATACCGCTGTATGGGCTATTTTAACCCCTTCCCGACATTGGGCGTATGCATACGCCCTAGCGGGAAGTGACCCTTCCCCCAAATGGACGTTTTGCATACCCCTGGCGATCGCGGGGCTTGCGGCGGGGCCGCGGGGCGATCGCGACATGGAACCAGCGGTAAATTACCGCTGGCTTCATGCCCCATAACCCCCCCGGCCGGAGTGAGTCCGGCCGCGGGTGGAAAAACGCATCATTACCGCAGCCTGTCATGGCCGCGATAATGATGCCGCAGGCAGGAGGAGTGAGCTCCCTCTGCCTACGATCGGGAGGCAAGCGGCACAGATTTCCGCTCGCCCGTCTCCTACCAGACTCCCGGATCTGTCTGAAGCATTTCCCCGGGATCTGGTGGTCCCATGCCCCCAATGCATTGTGGGGTGTGTAACCTTTA
>JAODAL010031731.1:0-48011 GCA_025379985.1 Phyllomedusa bahiana
TAATTACACAACATTAGAGAAGCATCACATGATTTTTCTAACAGTGCCTAATACATTTTGTCCCACCCCCTTTTTATGTTTGGGGAATTATATCCAATTTAGGCTTTAGACTAATTCTTTGTTTTGTGGTTTTCACATGAAGACAAATTAAATGAAGATCATAATACCAAAGAATTTGTGATTGCAATCATATTCTGGAATAACTGATATTATCCACAAATGCAGGGGTGGTGCCAATACTTTTGGCCACCACTGTACTGAGATTCAGCCTCCTGTAGGTAATATACTTTATACAATCCCCTGTAGGTAAAAACATGTATACTGGACCCCTATAGGTGAAGATACTGTAGTAACAGCCTCTGTGTATGGTATATACTGTATACACACCCTGTAGGTATATACATGTATGTAGCCTGTAGCCTCCTGTAGGTATATACTGTATACAGCTCCGTAGGTATATTACTGTATACAGCCCCGTGTAGGTATATACTGTGATGCAGCATCCTTGAAAGTATAATACTGTAAATGTCAGCCTCCTGTAGGTAATTACTGTATACAGCCCCGTTAGGAGTATATACGTAATGCATCCTCCTGGTAAGTAATACTGTATGTAGCAGCCCTCCTTAGGTAAAATACAGTATACACCGTCCTTATATATACTGTATACTGCCCCTGTAGGTATATACTGTATACAGACCCCTTTGGGTATATAGTGTATACTCCCCCCTGTAGGTATATACTGTATACAGCCTCCTGCAGGTATATACTGTATACAGCCCCTGTAGGTATATACTGTATACAGCCCTCTGTAGGTATATACTGGATACAGCCTCCTGTACGTATGTAATGTATACAGCCCACTGTAGGTATATACGGTATACTCCCCCCTGTAGTAATACGTATACTGCCCCCCTTTAGTATATTGCTGTATACTGCCCCTTGCAAGTATATACTGTATACTGCCTCCTGTAGGTATATACTGTATACAGCCCCCTGTAGTTATATACTGGATACAGCCTCCTGTAGGTATACACAGTACACAGCCTCCTGTCGGTATATACTGTATACTGCCCCCTGTAGGAATATACTGTATACAGCCTCCTGTAGGTATATACTGTATACTGCCCCCTGTAGTTATATACTGGATACAGCCTCCTGTAGGTATACACTGTAGTACTGCCGGCCCTGTTGAATATACTGTATACCAGCTTCTTTAGTATATACTGTATATAGCCCCCTGTATGTATATACTATATACAGCCTCCTGCAGGTATATACTGTATACAGCCCCTGTAGGTATATACTGTATACAGCCTCCTGTACGTATATGTAATGCATACAGCCCACTGTAGGTATATACGGTATACTCCCCCCTGTAGGAATATACTGTATACAGCCTCTTGTAGGTATATACTGTATACTGCCCCCTGCAGGTATATACTGTATGCAGCCCCTTGTAGGTATATACTTATATAGCCCCTGTATTATATACTGTATACCGAGCCCTCTGTAGGAATATACTGTTTACCGCCTCCTGTAGGTATATACTGTATACAGCCCCCTGTAGGTATATACTGTATAAAACCTCCTGTAGGTATATTCTGTATACCACCCCCTGTAGGTATATTCTGTATACAGTCTCCTGTAGGTATTTACTGTACACAGCCTCCTATAGGTATATCATGTATACATGCCCCTGTAGGTATATACTGTATACAGCCCCCTGTAGGTATAGTACTG
The DNA here is from genome assembly GCA_025379985.1 of Phyllomedusa bahiana. Lineage (NCBI taxonomy): Eukaryota > Metazoa > Chordata > Amphibia > Anura > Hylidae > Phyllomedusa > Phyllomedusa bahiana. The sequence goes on from JAODAL010031731.1 coordinate 1,741, forward strand.
TAAAACAGCCTCCCCTGTATGTATAACTGCATACAGCCCCCGAGGTATAATACTTATACATCCCTCTGAAGGTATATTACTATATACAGCCTCCTGTAGGTAAAGTATACTGTATACAGCCTCCTGAAGGTATATACTAGTATACACCCCCCTGTAGTTATATACTGATTACAAGCCTCCTGTAGCGTATACACGAGTAACACAGCCTCCAAGTTCGTTAATATACTGTATACTGCCCCCTGTAAATATACTTGTATACAGCCTCCAGTTAGGAGTAATATACTGTATACTGCCCCTGTATGACAGTAATAATTAGTACTGCCCCCCCCTGTAGGAATATACTGTATACAGCTTCTTGTAGGTATATACTGTATATAGCCCCCTGTAGGTATATACTGTATACAGCCTCCTGCAGGTATATACTGTATACAGCCCTCTGTAGGTATATACTGTATACAGCCTCCTGTACGTATATATAATGCATACAGCCCACTGGAGGTATATATGGTATACTCCCCCCCTGTAGGTATATACTGTATACAGCTCACTGGAGATATATACTGTATACAGCCTCCTGTAGGTATATACTGTATACAGCCTCTTGTAAGTATATACTGTATACTGCCCCCTGCAGGTATATACTGTATGCAGCCCCTTGTAGGTAGATTACGTAATTACAGCTCCCGTTAGTATATTACTGTAATACAGCCCTCTTATGGAAATATACTGTATACAGCCTCCTGTAGGTATATACTGTATACAGCCCCCTGTAGGTATATACTATATACAGCCCCCTGTAGGTATATACTGTATACAGCCCCCTATAGGTATATAATATATACAGCCTGCTGTAGGTATATACTATATACAGCCCCTGTAGGTATATATTGTATAACGCCCCCTGTAGGTATACACTGTATACAGCCTCCTGTAGGTATACACTGTATACAGCCTCCTGTAGGTATATACTGTATACAGCATCCTGTAGGTATTTACTGTATACAGCCTCCTATAGGTATATCATGTATACATGCCCCTGTAGGTATATACTGTATACAGCTCCTGTAGGTATATACTGTATACAGCCCTCTGAATTATATCTGTTAAACAGCCATGTGTAGTATAACTGTATACTTTCTCCTGTAGTATAATGATGTATCAGCACCCTGTAGATATATACTGTATAGCAGCCCACTGTAGGAATAAAAGTGTATACAGCCTCCGTAGGAATAATAATGTATATTGCCCTCTGTAGGGTTAATACCTGTATAGTATCCCCTGTAGGTATATACTTAATACTGCCACCGTAGTTATATACTGGTAGTAACAACCTCCTTAATATACTACTGTATACTTCCCCCTGTAGATATAGTGAAACTGGCCCCTGTAAGGTTATATACTCGTAATACTCCCCACAGTAGGTAAATACTGTATGACCTCCCCCTGTAGGTTTGATAATTAGTGTATACTTCCTCCTGTAAGGGAAAAAAATACTGTATACAGCCCTCTGTAGGTAAATACTGTATACTCCCTTGTGGTAGGTAATATACTGTAACTGTCTCCCTGAAGGTATAACTGTATACAGCCTCTGTAGGAATAAAACCTGTATACAGACCCCTAAATATCTACTGTAATACAAGCCTCCTGTAAAAATACTGTATACAGCCACCTGTAGGGAATATACTGTAAACAGCCCCCCTGGTAGATATATAGTGCATATTGCCTCCTGTTGGAATATACTGTATACTCCCCCCTGTAGGTAAATACTGTATACAGCCTCATGTAGGTATATACTGTATAGTGCCCCCTGTAGGTATATACTGTATACAGCCCCTGTAGGTATATAGTGTATACAGCCTCCTGTAGGAATATACTGTATACAGCACCCTGTAGGTATATACTGTATACAGCCCCCTGTAGGTATATACTATATACAGCCCCCGTAGTATATACTGTATGACAAGCCCCCTATAAGTAATATACTATATACAGCCTGCTGTAGGTATATACTATATACAGCCCCTGTAGGTATATATTGTATAACGCCCCCTGTAGGTATACACTGTATACAGCCTCCTGTAGGTATACACTGTATACAGCCCCTGTAGGTATATACTGTATACAGCATCCTGTAGGTATTTACTGTACACAGCCTCCTATAGGTATATCATGTATACATGCCCCTGTAGGTATATACTGTATACAGCCCCCTGTAGGTATATACTGTATACAGCTCCCCTGTAGGTATATACTGTATACAGCTCCTGTAGGTATATACTGTATACAGCCCTCTGTAGGTATATACTGTATACAGCCTTGTGTAGGTATATACTGTATACTGTCTCCTGTAGGTATATACTGTATACAGCCTCCTGTAGGTATAAACTGTATACAGCCCCCTGTAGGTATATACTGTATACAGCCTCCTGTAGTAAATATAATGTATAATATTGGCCCTCTGTGGGTTTATAACTTGTATAGACCCCCTGAAGGTATATACTGTATAACTTGCCACCAGTGGTATATTACTGTATACAACCTCCTGTATGATATATACAGTTAATACTGCCCCTGTTAGGTAATATATTTATACTGCCCCCTGTAGGTATATACTGTATACTCCCCCTGTAGGAAATAACTGTATAACTGGCCCCCTGTAGGTTATACCAAGTTATACAGCCCCTGTAGTGAATAAACTGTATACACCCTCTGTAGGTATATACTGTATACAGCCTTGTGTAGGTATATACTGTATACTGTCTCCTGTAGGTATATACTGTATACAGCCTCCTGTAGGTATAAACTGTATACAGACCCCTATAGGTATATACTGTATACAGCCTCCTGTAGGAATATACTGTATACAGCCACCTGTAGGGTTATACTGTATACTGCCCCCTGTAGATATATAGTGCATATTGCCTCCTGTTGGAATATACTGTATACTCCCCCCTGTAGGTAAATACTGTATACAGCCTCATGTTGGTATATACTGTATAGTGCCCCCTGTAGGTTTATACTGTATACAGCCCCTGTAGGTATATAGTGTATACAGCCTCCTGTAGGAATATACTGTATACAGCCACCTGTAGGTATATACTGTATACAGCCCCCTGTAGGTATATACTATATACAGCCCCCTGTAGGTATATACTGTATACAGCCCCCTATAGGTATATACTATAATACAGCCCTGCAGTAGGTATATACTAAATACAGCCCCATGTAGGGAATATTGTATAACCCCCCCTGTATAATACACTGTATACAGCCATCCTTGAATGTCTACACTGTATACAGCCCCTGTAGTATATACTGTATAGAAGCAATTCCTTAAGGTATTTACTGTACACAGCCTCCTATAGGTATATCATGTATACATGCCCCCTCGTAGGTATATACTGTTTACAGCCCCCTGGAGGTATATACTTATAACACTCCCTGTAGGTATATAATGTATACAGCTCCAGTAGGTATATACTGTATACAGCCCTCTGTAGGTATATACTGTATACAGCCTTGTGTAGGTATATACTGTATACTGTCTCCTGTAGGTATATGATGTATACAGCCTCCTGTAGATATATACTGTATACTGCCCCCTGTAGGTATATATTGTATACAGCCTCCTGTAGGAATATAATGTATATTGCCCTCTGTAGGTTTATACTGTATAGTCCCCCTGTAGGTATATACTGTATACTGCCACCTGTAGGTATATACTGTATACAACCTCCTCCTGTAGATATATACTGTATACTGCCCCCTGTAGGTATATAGTGTATACTGCCCCCTGTAGGTATATACTGTATACTCCCCCTGTAGGTAAATACTGTATACTTAGCCCCCCTATGAGAGGAATAAATGTAACAGCCATCCTGTGAGGAAATATATCTGTAATACAGCCCTCTGTATGTATATACTGTATACAAAGCCTTTGTGTAGGTATATACTGTAACTGTCTCCTTAGGTAAATACTGTAATACAGCCTCCTGTAGGTATAAACAGTATACAGGACGCCCTATAAGGTATAATACAGAAAAAAAAGCCTCCTTTAGGAATAGACTGTAATAACAGCCACCAGAAGGATATACTGGTAAACGCCCCCCTGTAATATATAGTGCAGATTGCCTCCTGTAGGATATACTGTATACTCACATACCCCCCTGTAGGTAAATACTGTATATTAGCCTCATGTTAGGTATATACTGGTGATACTTCCCCCTGTAGGTATATACTGTATATCAGTCCCCTGTAGGTAATAAAGTGTACTACAAGCCTCCTGTAGGAATATACTGTAACAGCCACCTGTAGGGATATACTTATACACCTCTCTGTAAGTATATACCTATACAGCCTCCTGTAGGTATATACTCTATACAGACCCCTGTAGATATATACTGTATACATCCCCCCTTTAGGAATGTACTGTATACAGCCCCCCTGAAGGTATATATTCTATACACCACCCAGCACGGTATATACTATATAATGTCCCCTAGGTATATACTGTATACAATAACCTGTAGGTATGATAGTGTAAACTAAGCCACCTGAAGGTAATAAACTGTATACACCACCTGTAGGGATATACTGTATATCAGCCACCTGTAGGATATACTTAGGTACTGCCCCTGTAGGGTATATACTGTAACAGCACCCTTGTAGGTACATACTGTCACAGCCTCCTTTTCTATGGATCTAATACAATTCAATCTATGATATGCTATCTAGATTTTTTTGGTTGCAACCATAACTATTTTTTGTTTTGATGGCAAATATCTTTTTACCACATTGTGGTGCTCCATGGGAGCGATGTTCTCTCCGTCCCTGGCGAACAAATATAATCTGCCTGGAGGAGAGATACCTTTTGTCTTCCAGTTGTCCTTTCTCCTTCCCCACAATCAGGTGGTATGGTCAGTTACAAGACGACCTGCTCCTGACGTGGGGAGGGACCCATCACAAGCTATGGATTTGGGAATTTATGTAAATAATATACACATGAACTTAAATTTTACATTTGCATGGCATAAGGCAACGTATAAATGTTTTTTTGATATCACATTGGTGTGGCTTAGAAACAGAGAGATATAAGTGTTTTCCCTCCCTATCGTAAACCCATTGCCCGAAATAACCATTTTGCATGCAAAATCGCATCAATCCCAGACATGTCATTGAGGCTATACCCTTATGGGAACTACGAGAATTAAAAGAACTGTTCCATCCCAGATTTCCTGTTCCAATTTTATGTAAAATAGACAATGCGAGGTACATAAACGTGGCTACTCAAATGGCTATTAGATAAAACTAGCCGCAGAATAAGAGAAAGTAACTAAGAAGATCTTGTTAAAAATACTAAATAACGCTACAAATGAAAAATTATGTAAAAGAGAAGAAAGAGATAACAATAAAAAAATCACTTTTACTACTACATATAGCCCACAGATTAAATAGACTGCGAGAATATTAGAAAAAACATCTCCATCCCAGATAGGAGATTATACAAATTAATGAACAAAGATTAACAACACAAGATATTCGTTTTGTCTCTAAACGTGGACAATTGCTTTGAGACGTATTTTATCTCCTAGTACTATCCTCTTCCCAAGATAAAATTTCTACTGATCCAAGTTTTGGATATCAGTCAAGGGCATGTTAAAGAGGTGGACATCTAAGAATGCCACACTTGGAATTATGTTCAGATCTCACATTACTTATTCATTCCACATCACATAATCTAAACCACAAAATACAGTCATATATCAAATTCTAACACAAAATGGGTAATATATCTAATTACATACGCACATGCCCATTTACAATACGTGGATGCAACATCATGTACCCTAAAAGTACACGTATCCGTAGGCAACATATTGGATCCAAAAAGACCCATCAATATGGAGGTAGCTATCGGCATCCAAGCCATTTTCAAGACAGACATTGGAGATACATCGGATCTAATAGTTTCAGGAAATAGAGAGAGTTAAAAAAGCCTAAAAGATGTTGGACCTTTAGAAAGAAATTTGCTGGCACGAGAAGCGTGGTGGATATTTTAAACTTGTAATAGACATCCGCATGTTTAAAACAAACGATATGATCTAAAACGCAATATTAGCTTTTTCATCAAATACGATCTGCATTTAGTTTTTTAACTATCAGAAACATACTTAATGTTTTTTGTAGCTTACTTTTGCCCGGTCCAATCACTTGATGTGAACGTAGTGTCCATTGTGATGGAGGGTCGGGCTAATTTAAGTAATGCATTTCATTTACCTTTAATGCCCATGACTAATGCGGAGCTTCGGCTCTAAACGCGTCGGCTGGATGCCGTATATTATTTTGATACCTGTCATAACATTTTAACCCTTTTAATAAACGCTGGAAAGCCTCGATTTTTTCTACTTTATACATGAGTGCCTGTCGCTGGATTTCTTCATTTGCCTTTTTGGATTTCCTGGACTGAGGAGGCTTTCAGTCATTAATCCGGGCCGTTGCTTCACATTCAAGCATACCAGGTGAGCTGACCAAACTTTTTTTTGTTTTTGTACAGCCTCCTGTAGGTTTCTAATGTATACACCCCCTGCAGGTATATACTGTATACTGCCTCCTGTAGGTACATACTGTATACAGCCTCCTGTATGTATATACTATATAGAGCCCATGTAGGTATATACTATATACAGCCCCTGTAGGTATATACTATGTACAGCCTCCTGTAGTTATATACTCTATACTGCCCCCTGTAGGTCATACATGGCAACTCTCCCGTTTTTGGCGGGGGGGTCCCGCTATTTGGGTCCCCATCCCGCCCACCCGGGGAGTTTTGGCATTCCTCCCAAAGAGCCCCAGCAGGCGGCGGGGGCTCATTAAATGGCCGCGGCGCCGGATAGCGCTATTGCTCTAATCTGGCGCTGCCGGCCGCTCCTACAAGGCGTGGGTGAAGCGGCCCGTCTGCGCCCGCTCACCCGCCCGAGTCTCGCTTGTGCAGGGAAGGGAGAGCAGGAGGTGATCACTCCCTCCTCCCCTTGTAGTCCGGCGCCGGGTGTGTGCCGCCGCACATAACAGGTCAGCGACGCAGGTGAGAGTGACGCGCGGCTGCAGGGGAGAGTTGTACGCTGCGGCTGCTCTCACTTCCCCCTTCGCCGCTGATGAATCGGATCGGGAGAGCTGGCCAGCGCTGCAGGAACCTGGGTGTGGTAAGGTGGATTTTAGTATTTTATTTTTATTAGCTATAAAGGGGCTCCTACCCTACCATGTGCTACTATTGGGGGCACTACCTGGCAACCAGAGGGGACATCTACCCTGGCAACAATGGGGGTCTTCTTCCTGGCAACAAGGGGCACTACCTGCCAAACTAGAGGACATCTACCTGGCAACAAGAGGGGGGCACTACCTGGCAACAGAGGGGCATCTACCTCAACCAGAGGGGGCACTACCATGGGGCAACAGAGGGGACATCTACCTCATGGCGCACAATGGGGGCACTACCTGGCAACAGAGTGGGGCACTACCTGCAACAGAGGGAACAACTAACCTGGCAAACAGAGGGGGGCACTACCTGGCAACAGAGGACATCTACCTGCAACAGAGGGACCATCTACCGGCAACATGGGGGCACTAACCTGGCAACAGAGTGGGCCAACTGAACCTGGCATACAGAGGGAACATCTTACCTGCAACAGGAGGGGGCACTACCCTGGAGCAACAGAGGGACATCTACCTTTGGCCAACAGATGATGGACATCTACCTGGCAACAAGGGGCAATACCATGCACCACAGATGGTGGCACTAACCTGGCAACAGAGGGACATCCTACCTGTCCACAACAGAGGGGGCATCTACCTGTAACAATGGGGCACTACCTGGCAAACAGAGGGGACATCTACCTGGCAACAGAGAGGGATACTACCTGGTCAACATTGGTAGGCACTAACCTGCAACAAGGGGCATCTACCTGGCAACAGCGGGGGCACTACTGGCAACAATGGGGGCACTACCTGGCAACAGAGGGGGCACTACCTGGCAACAGATGAGGCAACTACCTGGCAACAGAAAGGGGGCATCTACCTGGCAACAGCGGGGCACTACCTGGCAAACAATGGTGACAACAACCTGGCAACAAGGGGGCACTACCTGGCAACAAGGCACTAACCTGGCAAACAATGGGCACTACCTCGCAACAAAGGGGGCACTTACATTGCAAACAATGGGGGGCACTTACCTTGCAACAATGGGGGGCACTATCTGGCAACAATGGGGGCAGCTACTGGCAAAGAGGGGACATTATACCTGGCAAACAGAGGGGGCATGTACCTCGCAACAATGGGGAGCACTACCTGGGCAACAGATGGGCATCTTCCTGGCAACAGAGGGGCCACTACCTGGCAACAATGGGGGCAATGAGCTGGCAACAATGGGGGCCTACCTGTGCAAGACAAATGGGGCAACTACCTGCAACAATGGGGGGCACCTACCGGCTATAAAGGGGGGCACCTACCTGGCAACAGAGGGTACATCTACTGGGCTACAAGGGGGCAACTAACCTGCCTGTTAAGGGCACAACTACCTGCTTAAGGGGGTTACTACCAGGCTATAAGGCATCTACCTGCTTTCTTTCCAAAGCCGTTAGATATGCAGTTAGGTGGTGGTGTGGCTTTTTATTGAGGGGTGTGGCATACCGGAAAGATGGGCGTGTCCATGCAAATTTTTGCCGCAGCGCGCGTAGCGCGCCACCGTCTAAGATCTCCTGCTTTTTTTCAGTTTCCAAAGGTTGGTCAAACAATTGTCTGTAGGTATATATTGTACACAGCCTCCTGTAGTTATATACTGTACAGTCCCTGACAGAAGTTCTGTCACCTATCCATGTTGTGTAAACCAAAGCTTATAACCTGACTTACAATTCATCCATTGGTTTTAGGAATGACTCCTATGAAAGCTGAAACCCTCCCAAATGAGTTTTTTTTAATGAAAATAAATTTGCTTCACTGCTGAAATATGATCATGTAAGAGAACAACCGGTCAGATTTTGGCAAGACAAAAGTTTTGTCCTCACTTTCCCTCTTCAAATAGAAATAATAACCCTTTATTTATATATAGCTCCAACATACTCCGAAAGCACTGGGTACAATATAGAGGGATAATTACAGACAAAAAGGCATGACATTACACATTAGAGTCAACTTACAATGAACACAAGGTGGAGTGGCCCCGCTCGCGAGAGCTTACAATCTATGAGGGTGCCTGGAAGACAAAGTGGAGAATGCCTACATTTACAATGGACCAGCCCATATTACATAATATATGGGGAGTGTTTACATAAAAAATTAGGTGAACCAGCCCCCCTGACGAGTACAATCTATATCAGATTAGTCCTCTGTGAGTGCCCTAGAGTAGGTAGTGACAGAATGTATGTCCCATGGAAGTTTTGGTAGCCAAATTAGTATTCTTGGTAGCCTGCCTAAGAAGATGAATTTCTTCAGTAAACTATTAACACTGCACTGTCTGGGGTTGTGCCTGATCGTTAGTGGAGGATTTCCAGAAAATGGGTGCAGCACGTGCAAAATCTTGAAGACGTGCATGGAAAGGTTTCCTGATGATTGTGTCTTATTTATAATGTCCGTAATGAGCGGAAGAAGAGGGCAGGGTGTAACAGAGATTGAGGAAATAGAGTAAGGGGTTCAGAACTGTGGAGAGCTTTATGGGTGAGTGAGATGAGTTTCATGTTTTAATCATACTGAGTGAGCAACCATGCAGAACTGACACAGGGTAGAGACATTAGAATAGAGAGGCCTGGAGAGAAAGATGAGCCTGGCTGCAGTATTCAGGACAGAATTGAAGAGGGGAGAGTTTGCACAGAGGGATGACCATAAGCAGGGAGTTACAGGAGTCAAGACGAAAAAGAATAAGATCAACAATGAAATTTGAGTTGTTTCAATAGTGAAAAAAGGACGGATTTCTGGAATGTTCTTGAAGGTGCAGGTGACGGAGCAAGCAGGAACTGGATAATAGGGGGTGAAGGAGACAGATCATAGTCTAGTATAACCCCAGACGGCGGGCCTGCCGCCTAGGAGTATGGTGATGCCCACACACAGAGAGAAATACAGGGGGGGTTGGTTAGAATGGGGGAAGAACAAGAAGTTCAGTTTTAGTGAGTTTAGTTTGGGAATAGAGAGAGGACGATAATGTGAAAGACAGTGGACAGACAGTCACTGGTGATTTTGTAGCAGGTCCAGGAGTGAGGTCTCGGGAAGAGGTGTATAATTGAGTGTTCATCATCGTTGGTAGAAGTACTGAAGCCAAATCAACTGATGGTTTGGCCAATCAGGGTATTAGATTGAGAAAGAGAGTGACCAAGAACTGACCACCCCCTAACAGCAAGAGGAGAGGAGAGGCGGTATAACCTGCAAATGAACACTGAAGAAACGATCAGAGAGGTAGGAGAGAACCAAGAGAGAGCGGTGTCCTGGATGCCAATAGCACGGAGCATGCTGAATCAACAAGGAGTATTTACCCTGAGATTTAGCAGTGTGGAGATCGTTAGAGACTTTAACTAGAGCAGTTTCTGTGGAGTGTAAAGTGAAGAAACCTGACTGTAGGGGATCGAGAAGAGAGTTAGCAGAGACAATAGCTGAATAGGCAAGAGTAGACCAAGCGTTCCAGGGTTTAGAGATGAAGGGCAGGTTAGAGACTGGTCAGTATTTGGGCAGCGGGGGAGGGGTCCAGAGTGGGCTTTTTTAGTAAAGGGGTTTATAGTAGCCTGTTTAAAGGAGGATAGGAAGATCCCAGTGGAGAGAGAGAGGTTACAGATTGTAGTAAGGTGAGAGAGGATAGCTGGATAAATAGACTGGACAAGGTGGGAGGGAACGGGGTCACTAGAGCAGGTGGTGGGGCGAGCAGACAGGAGAAGTCTGGACACTTCTTCTGTTGTCGGGTCAAGAGCTAAGAGCAGACTAGAGGACGTGTGGGGAGGGACAGGATGGGTTCTGCTTGGGTTTTGAGATGAGATGTTATGCCGGATACTGGCAAGTGGCCAGGTCTTCAGCACAGAGGTCAGTGACCGGGACCTGAGCTTTGGGCCTGAGGAGGGAGTGGAAGGTGTCAAACAGGCGTTTTGGGTTGTTGTGTAATGTGGAGATGAGGGAGGTGAAATATTCTTGTTTGGCGCAGTGAAGGGCAGTGTCGTAAGTCCTGAGCATGAATTTATAGTGGAGAAAATCTGCAGGTAGCTTTGACATTTTCCACAGTCGCTCGGCATACCTGGAACATCGCTGCAGATGGCGAGTCTGAGGAGTGGGCCATGGCTGCGGACGTCTGACTCTGGTGGTGCGGTGTGTGAGCGGTGCCAATATGTCCAGGGTGGATGAGAGTGTTTCATTGTAACATTTAACAGCCAGGTCAGGGCAGGAGAGGGAAGAGATTGGGGGCAGTGCGGACTGTATTGTGTCTGTGAGTTCCTGAGTGTTAATGGAGCGGATTTTTCTGAATGGATGACGGCAGGTTTGTCCCGAGAGGGCTGGAATATTGATAGTAAAGAGATGAGGGTTTTGATCAGAGAAAGAATATGGAGAATTAGTGAGGTTAGAAATTGATGAGAGACGATAGAAGACCAGATCAAGAGAGAGTTTCCATCCTTGTGGGTGGGAGAGTCTGTAAACTGCGAGAGGCCAAGAGAAGAGGTTAGTGAAAGAAACTGAGAGGCCGAAGGAGAAATGGGGTCAACAATGGGGATGTTGAAATCACCCACGATGAGAGTGGGTATTTCAGTAGAGAGGAAATAAGGGAGCCAGGCAGTGAAATGATCCAGAAACTGGCAGGGAGAGAAGGGGGGGGGGGGGTCTGTACACAACCGCAATCTGAGGGAAAATGGCCGAAAGAGTCTGAGGGTGTGGACCTCAAAGGAGGGGAAAGTGAGGGAGGGTACAGGAGAAATTACCTGGCAATTGCAGTGTGGAACGAGAAGTATGCCAACTCCTCCACCCGGCATGTTCTCAGGTCTAGGGGTGTGGGTGAAGTGTAGGCCACCATAGGAGAGGGCAGCAAGGGAAGCAGTGTCAGATGGCTGGAGCCATGTTTCTGTGAGGGCCAGCAGGTTGAGGGAATGAGAAAGAAACAGGTCATGAACAGCAGTGAGTTTGTTACAGAGGGATCGGGTGTTCCACAGAGCACACTTAAAAGGGGAAGAAAAAGACGTACAGTGAATAGCGAGCAGGTTAGCAGGGTTTCTATGGGAAGAGGTGGGATAGCATAAAGAAAGGAGGGGCGGGGTTAGGAGAGAAGTCAGCAGCGAGAAGCAGGAGAAAAGAAAGCGGGCAGCAGATGGTTAAGTATGGTTTTGAGCGGCGCTTGTGCGGCACAAAGAAACAGGTGATTTGGGTAGTTAAAAAAAGGGGGGACAGTGTGTGGGGTGTTTACATAATTTAAAATTTTATGGGATTGTCTTTAAGACAAAACTACCCAAAACCCCCCCTCTTTCACTGTTTTTAAAAATTTATATTCATTTTAATAAAACTGTGGGCTTATGGTAGACAAACCATAAAGTGGGAAGGAAAAAAGTTTTTTTAATGGGGGGCCCGCAAAACTCTATTGGAATGAATATGCCCTATTTCATACATAGGAGAAAAGCCCTTTATGAGAAGAAAAAATTTACATGGTTATTGTACAGTGGAGTTTATATTTCCCAAAAAATATTTTCCCTATTAGAAAATTGAAAAAGAAAGGGGTTTTTGGGAATTGATATAGGGTTTGGGAGTGGTTGTGTAAAAGTGCCCAAAATTTCTGCTTTGTTTATTCAGGTGAGCCCCCCAATCGCCATAAAATGAGAAATTTAGGCGGAAAACCCATCACATTTAGGGGGTGAGGGGGTCTGTTTATTGCAGTGCATTGGACGGGGCCGGGACAGGGAAATTGGGGCGCAAACCCCCTTATGGAGATGGCGAGTGTCACTAGGGGGGCCTTTATTCTTGTTCTGTGTCCCATGAGAGTAGGGACGATTGCCCAAATAGTTGGCTTGGGTCCCTTTTTCTGGAGTTTACTTTTTCTAAGATATCAGGCTCCCCGTTTGTAGGGGGGTTTTTACCCCGAATTGAGGAAAAAGAAAGGAGTTTTTTCCCTCTTTCAGAAAACAAAAAGGGTTAAATGATGAGGTTAGGAAAATTTAGGTTTTTTAAATTTGTGTGTATAGAGGTTTAAAAGGGTTTTGAAATTTAAAAAAAAGTTACGTTTTAGTGTTTTAAAAGGGAAAAGAAATGATAAGTTTTAAAATTTGCCTATGGCAAAATAGTAAAAAATTTGGTTTTTAAATCAAGGGGACAAAAGTGAGCCCTGACTAGAACCCCCCTCCCCTGTCCCCGCCAAAATTGACGTGCTGCCCCTAGGCGGAGAAAGGAAATGGGGACAGTCCCCCCCAAAGCTGCTAAAAATGTGGGGTGTCAGGGAAGGAAAAGTCAAAAATCCGGGTCAAACCAAATCATAACGCCAACCCACAAATCAAACCAGAGGGATAAACGTATACAAGCCGAGGTCAAAAGCCAAACGGGTTCGAGGTACAAAAACAGGAGACAAGCGGAGTCAGGAGAACAAGATGAGGTCAGGAACACAGGTAAGCAGAACAACAAACAAGAGCACAAGTAGCAAGGCAGCCAGGAGAATATCGCAGGCGCAGCACTCAGCTAGCAGGGAGTTTAAATGTGATCCCCAGATACCGCCCCAGCAGCCGATTGGAGCGGCCTCCGGGTTCTCCCAATGGCTGGTGCGACTCGCCTCGTGTCAGGAGTGGCTGGGCGTCTGTCACTCACCCAGCTCCCAGCAGACTGACTATCAGGGTGGGGTCGCTGATCAGCTGCTGGGGTGGTATCCCTGCAAGCTGAGCGCTGCCCAGCCCTGACAGTACCGGCCCTTTTAGGAGGAGCCACTGGACCCTTCCCTGGTCTGGGTTTGTCTGGGTGAGACTCATGGAATTCCCTCACCAGGTCATCAGCATGGATGGATTTAGCTGGAACCCATGATCTCTCCTCAGGACCATGCCCCTTCCAATGGACCAGGTACTGCAGTGACCTTTGGACCTTACGAGAATCCAAAATACAGGCGATTTCATATTCTAACTCCCCCTCTATACAAACGGGAAAGGCGGAGGTCTAGAGGGCGGAGTAACAGGCTGAATGTAGCTCTTAAAAAGTGCCTGATGGAACATTTTTAAGTATTCGGAGAGACGAGGGTAATTTCAGCCGATAGGCCACTGGATTACCACCTCCTAAAACCACATATGGACCTACAAATCGGGTGCGAGTTTACCAGAGGGAACTTTCAATCGCAGATTTTGGGTGGACAACCATACTTTATCCCCAACCGCAAACCCTTTTAGAACAAGACGCCGTCTATCAGAATTTTTCTTCGGGATGTTCTGGGTATGAACCAAGTTCTTCTGAATTGGGCCGACTGTGCACAGATCTTTAATGATAACACCCACCCCGCTGTGATCAGACGATGTACTGAAAAATAAACGCATGCCTTGGGTGAAAACCATAATTACAGTAAAATGGCGAGGTACCAGACGAGCTACTATCTGATTGTTAAGGGCCCAAATTAAACCCCAACGGTAAGTATTTTCCCCAGTCTACCTGTGATCAGATACTTTAACAAGGGAGTTTTTGTGTTACCATTTGATTTACCCTCTCAGTCTGCCCATTAGTCTCTGGGTGGAAGGCAGAGGAGAAGGACAGGGTGATACCCAGAGCCTTGCAAAGGGCTCTCCAAAAACGAGAAACGAACTGAACCCCTCTATCAGAAACAATATTTTCTGGTAAACCATGCAGTTTGACAATGTGTTTGACAAAGAGTTCAGCCAGTTTTTTGGACGATGGTAACCCCCTTAGCGGAACCAGATGACACATCTTGCTGAAACGATCCACTACCACCCAAATAACTGACTTGCCCTCTGAGATAGGAAGGTCAGCCCATGAAATCCATGGAGATGGGGGGTCCACGGATGTTCAGGTACAGGCAGAGGGCATAGTTCCCCAGGAGGACGAGTTCTGGGAACCCTTAGCCGAGCGCAGACTTCACAAGATGCCACTAGGCCCAACATCACGAGGCAATGACGGCCACCAGAAGATACGAGAAATAAAGCCTTTTTGTGCCAGACACTCCGGATGCCCAGATAACAGGGAAAATCATGAAATTCCTTTAATACTCGTAACCGGAACTGAATGGGGACAAAGACCTTCGAAACAGGACAATTAGTAGGTCTCATATCCTGGTAGGACTTAATCTCAGTGGCTAAATCCGGGGAAATAGCTGAGACAACAGTCTCCTTGGGCAATATAGGTGCGGATCCTCCTGGGATGCGGGCTGGCACAGAAGCTTCTAGATAGAGCATCAGCCTTCACATTTTTCGAACCAGGTCTGTAAGTAACAACAAAGTTGAAACGCGTAAAAAACAATGCCCAGCGTGCCTGGCATGGATTCAACCTTTTAGCACTCTCTAAAAAGGTGAGGTTCTTATGATCAGTTAGGACCGTGACTTGATGCTGGGCACCCTCGAGGAAGTGGCGCCATTCCTCGAAGGCCCACTTAATAGCCAATAGCTCACGGTTCCCAACATCATAATTCCTTTCAGCTGAGGAAAATTTACGTGAAAAGAAGGCACAAGGACGAAGGTTAGTCATAGTAGCAGACCCCTGAGACAAGACCGCCCCTGCACCATACTCGGAAGCATCAACCTCCACGACAAAGGGTTTGCTATGATCGGCTTGAATCAACACAGGAGCTGATACAAAACATTGTTTAAGCTTCTCAAACGCTTCAATGGCCTCAGGTTGCCAATTACTGAACTTCACCCCCATCTTGGTCATGTCAGTCAAAGGGCCCAACTAAAACAAAAAATTACGTATAAATTTACGATAATAATTTGCAAACCCTAGGAACCCCTGCAGGGCCTTCAAGATGAAGGCGGACCCAGTCGAGAATGGCCTGAATTTTACCGGGGTCCATACGAAATGAGTTAGGAGCCAGGATGTACCCAAGAAAAGGTACCTCCTGCACCCCGAAAACACATTTTTCAAGTTTGACAAACAAGCCATTCTCCTTCAGGATTTGCAATACCTGTCGTACGTGTTTAACGTGGGACGACCAATCTTCCGAATAGATTAAATGTCATCCAGATAAACGACCATACAATAACCAATAAGATCACGGAAAACATCATTAACCAGATTCGGAACCCCGGGGGCATTAACAACCCGAACGGCATCACTAGATACTCAAAATGGCCTTCAGGAGTGTTGAACGCGGTTTTCCACTCATCCCCCTCTCGGATACGGATGAGGTTATAGGCCCCTCTAAGGTTCAATTTGGAAAACCACTTTGCTCCCTGGATTTGATTGAACAGATCAGGGATCAAGGGTAGCGGGTATTGGTTCTTTACGGTGATTTTATTTTGTTCACGGTAATCTATGCATGGACGGGGGCCTCCATCCTTTTTCCCTACAAAGAAAAACCCTGCACCCATGGGAGAAAACTGAAGGTCGGATATGCCCTTCTGTAAGCTTTCTGCAATATATTGTTTCATTGCTAGTCTTTCTGGACCAGACAGATTATATATCCTCCCCTTGGGAAACCTTACTCCGGGCAATAGGTCAATGGCACAGTCGCAAGATCTATGTGGGGGTAGAATCTCTGACTGTTTCGAGAAAATACTGCAGCAAAGTCACGAATGAAAACAGGAATCAGCCCCACCTCAGTATTACCCAGTATGGTAGGGAGACATTTGTCAACACCCCCTTTTCCCCACTTGACTAGTTCACCTGAATTCCAGTCAAACACTGGATTATGTTTCTGAAGCCAGGGTAGCCCCAAAACCACATCAGCGGGCAGCCCCTCCATAATAAATAGAACACATTTTTCACTATGTATGGATCCGACCACCATCTCCAGCTCAGGAGTACAATGTTGGATCGCGCCCCGAGCTAGAGGAGTGGAGTCAATAGCCATAACCCGCAAAGAATCAGATAGCGGTTTCCAAGGTAGGCCTAGACGTTTGACGAAAGAAGCATCAGCAAAATTAGAAGCTGATCCAGAATCCACAAATGCACTCCCAGAACCAGACAGCGACAAGTATGAAATCTTAACTGGTAGTAACAACTTTTTTAGATACAATAGGAAATACCTGCTCGCCTAGGTGATCTTCCTGCCAATCACCTAGGCACTGGAGTTTCCCAACCTGGTCTTCCTCTTGGAGCACTCCCTGATGCCGTGTCCATCTTCACCACAGTAAAAGCATACTCCCTGGATACGACGAGAAGTCCCACGGTCCTTACGCAGTAGCAAAAAGATGCCCCACTTGCATGGGCTCCTCTGGGTTTATATTGGGAACCGTGGGTGTAGAGGTGACTATGGAGTGAACCACTGGGATGGTAGCCTTCTCTCGACGCCTCTCCCTAAAGCGTCTGTCCAGATGAACGGCTAATGCCATAGCCACATCTAACGTACCAAGGTAGGTAAGCCAAACCCAATAAAATCCTTCACATGGTCAGCTAACCCCAATCTAAACTGACATCTGAGAGCTGGGTCGTTCCACCCAGACGGAACACACCAGCGCCGAAATTCGGAGCAATACTCCTCCACAGTCTTCCGGGTCATCAAACAGCATCCCTAAGGCGGCAAATAACCTGTCCACCGAAGACAGTTCTGGCGAATCAGGTGGTAACGAGAAAGCCCACTCCTGGGGGGAACCCTGAAGTAAGGAAATAACAATCCCCACTCTCTGCTCCTCATTGCCCGAAGTACGTGGGCGGAGCCTAAAATATAGACAACATCCCTCTCTAAATGCCAAAAAGGCCCTCCTGTTGCCTTAAAACCTGTCATGCAACTGGATAGGGGGCTCCACAGGAGGGGAGGGTAATGCAGGTACACTCTGACTCGGGGTAGACTCCTGTTGTTCTACCCTCAATGCTAGATCCTGGACTAGCTGGGTTAGCCCCTGCATCTGCTCTACCAGAGCTGTCATGGGGTTCATAGTGAGGGTAGAGCAGTAACTGTTTCGGCCTGCGATAATGTCACGTCAAGGGAGACACAATGAGCCCTGACTAGAACCCAGCTCACTGTCCCTGCCTACTTGACGTGCTGCCCTAGGCGGCAGACGGCAACTGGGCGACAGTCCCTACGCTGCTAAGTGCTGGGGCTGTCAGGAGGAGGAAAAGTCAGACAGTCCGGGTCAAACCAAATCAGTAACGCCAAGCCACAAATCAGAACCAGAGGGATAAACGTATACAAGCCGAGGTCAAAACCCAAAAAAGGGTTCGGGGGTACAAAAAAAAGAACAAGCAGCCCAGGAAACAAAAATTGGGGCCCAGGAACAAAGGAAAGCAGAACAAACAAACAAGAGCAAAAAGGGTAGCAAGGCACCCCGAGAATATCGCAGGCGCAGCACTCACAGCGGGGATTTTTAAATGTAAACCCCAATACCGCCCAAACACCCCGTTTTTAGGGGCCCCCGGGTTTTCCCCCAAATTTTTTGGTGCACTCGCCTCGTGTCCCGGGGAGGGGGCGGGGGCGTCGTCACCACCCAGCCCCCGGGCAACTGTCTATCGGGTGGGGGTTTCGCTGATCAGCTGTTTGCAGACTCTTCCTCCCTGCAAAGCTGAGCCTGCCCACCCTGGCAATAGTGATCAAAAGTCACCTTTTTTCCCCTTTTTGCGAGTTTCCCCAAAATTTTTTGGAAAATTATGTGAAAAATGGGTGGAATCACAATGGCCCTTCACGAAATAGCCCTTCAATGTAATTTGGGATCAAATAAATGGACAAATAAAAAACAGGGTAAATTAAGGAAAAAAGACTGGGATGCTTTTTCTTCACACAACGAACCATTCAAAATACAATAAAATAAAAACAGAATTGAGTAATTTGCAGAGGGATGTTGTTCCCCGGGAACAACATACCATTCAAATATACAAAAAATTTAAAAAAAAGATATTTTTCCCCATAACTTGGGTGAATGAAGCTGGGGCTGCTTTTAAAAGAGCCAAAATTTAATTTTTGGGGTGGCCCTTCCAGGGAGCTTAAAGGACGGCAACCATCCCGTTTCACCAATGATTAAAATACTTTTTAAATTGATAAAAACATCAGGAAAAGAAACAAAATGCAGCCCTTACCTGCCTCCCAGAGTTCGTAAAGTTTTTTTGGTTTTGTCCCCAAGGGCTTCCTCTTTTATCCTACCCCCAAAAAAAGCTCAATGATGTTCATGCCCGGTGATTTGGGCGCCAGCCCTGGGGGCACCTCATTCGGGTTGGCGGGGCCCTGGCCACCCCCCTGGAGCCCCTCAGGTCTGGTGACTGCGCGGGCCATCCGGGAGCACCTCAATTTTTGGTGACTGGGCGGGCCATCCGGGAGCACCTCAGGGCCCCTGGGGGTTTGGGCCCGGGCCCAAAGTCCGGGGGAGCCCCTAAATGTCGGGTATTTGGGCCCTGGCCATCCCGGGAGCACCCTTTGCGGTTGACCGTTTTGGGCCATTCCTGGAGTTTCCTCATGTCGGTGACGGGCTGGCCATCCTGGGCCCCCTCTTTTTCTGGTGACTGGGTTTTCCATCCGGAGCCCCTCTTGTCCGGTGAGGGGCTGGCCAGCCCCTTGGAGAAACCCAGGGTCTGGTGACGGGTTTGGGGGCGGCCATGTTCCGGGAGCACCTTGATCTTTTTTGTCTTGGGGGAACCCTTATTGTTGAGAAGGATGAATAAAAAGGGAGCACCATCCGGGCTGCAAAATTTGCCCCCTTTAATAAATGGGGGAAATGTAAAGGTAGCTAATACTTCTTGATATTTTTAGGTTTTTTGAAAATTCCCTTTCCCCACCTTGCAAATGTTTCACACCCCCCCAAACGAAAAAAACCCCCCAGACCAATGTTCTTTTCCACCACCAAACTTAACTTTTTTTTGGGGGCCCAGAGGTCCCCTGCACTATTTTTGGCAGCGGGTGGTGAAATTTCAACGAAGATTAAACGGGGAAATAAAACCTTTCCTGCCATTTTTCCCCAAGCGCCTTTCCCTTTTTTAGGAGGCTGTGGGGCCTTGGAAAATTTGGCCCCCACTTTTTTTTAATTACTTTTGGCTAAGTGCTGGTTTTCGGGGCACTGATTCGACCATGGGGGCCCCAATTTTCGAGACAAAATTTCCCAAAAACGTTCTAGTTGACCCAGGGACTTGGGGTTTACCAGGGTTACATACGGTGTGTTGGCGGAAATCCAAAAGGCCGGGCTAAGACAAAAACCCAAAGGGAGGAAAATGGAGATTTGGATCGGAACAGCGGGAAGAAGGCAAGGATCCAAGGTGGGGGAGTAGCGGGAACTGATGGCGGTAAGCGGGTCCCCTGGGGGTTTTGGCAGGGTGGACGTGAGGAGAGGAACAAACGGGAAAGGGTTTGAGTTCCGGGGCAGAGGACTGTAAGCGAAGCGGGAACTGGGAAACAATATTTTAAGAAAGGAAGTAAAAGGCTTGAGTTTTTAAAAAGGCCCTTGGACGGGAAACGGGAAACAAGAGGGCAACCACTGAGACACAATCCACCACTTGACTGAGGGCAAATTTAAAGGGGCAACACAGTTATAATTTTCCATGGGAAATTCGGGCATTACTCCCCCCCTTTCAACAGCGGCCCTTTTGGACGATACCTGATTTGGGTTTTCCCCCGGGAAATGTCTTTGATAAAATTTTTCTTTTTCAATCGAGGAGCTTTGATTTTTCTCACAGGTTCCCAAAAATTTTTCCTTCGGGGTCCCATAACCTTGCCACTTAATAAGGTTTGTACGGGTTCCTAAAAATTTTTCAAGGGGGGGGATCTGATCCAAAAACAAACTGTTCTTCCCATCAATCTCCATTTGAAATCGGGAGGGGGAAAAAAACAATCCGGGAAAGGGGGGTTTGGGCCCCGGGCAGGTTTTTGTAGAAACAAAAAAGAAACACAGGAGGATTTTTCATGGCTGGGTGGGAGTTTGAGCCAACTGCTATTTGGACTGATTATCTTGAGGACTTATACAAATCCGCAAACTTCTGTCCTAGTTTTGGTAAAAGGAAACCCTGGGTTTTTAAAATTTTCTGTGGAAAAGCCATACCTTCCCCCCCACTTTAAAAGTTGGTCCCTGGCCCTTCGACGTTTATTTATCTGCCATTTTCTTATAATTTTGGTTGAGCCCTCTCAAAGTTTTTCCCTTCCCAGTAGTTAAAAATTTTTTGCTGAAGTACAGAACCCTTTTCCCCTGCGGCAGCGGAATATATGGAACAGCGGGGAATCTAGGAAGAAATTTGGATGGTACCCCAAAATTTTGGGGAAAAAAGGATTTTTGTTTGGGGGAGGGCTTTTTGGGAAAATTTTTGTATGAAAACCCCACCACGGGAAAGCGGGGTAAACCCCAAATCATCTTGAAAATTTTGACTAATAAAAGAAACCGCAGAAACTGCCCAGGGTCTGATTTTGCTTCATTCTGCCCCATTAGTTTGGGGGTAAAAAGGGGGTTTGAAAGATTAATTTTAATTAAAGGGCTGAACAAAAACTCCCCCAAAATTTTGATGTAAATTGAAACCCCACGATCCGAGATCACTCATCGGGGACCCCAAAAAACAAAACCCACATTCTGAATGATGAGGTCACAGTGTCCTTGGCAAAAGGTAAAACCGGTACAGGGGATAAAATGTGCAGCCGGGTTGAGTTGGGTCCACTAAAACAAGAATGTTTTTTTAACCTTTTAGCGGTGGGGCAGGTCAAACGATAAAGTCCCAGGGAAATAAAACCCCAGGGACAGAGGGGCCCGGGCCAAAGGCGTAACAAACCCTTTGGATGGAGACCGTGGAGTTTTTCCCCTGGGGGCAAAAACGTCAAAATTTTCCACAGGGATTTAAAAACCCTCTTGCCCCCTTCCTGAGTAAAAATTAAGCCCCAAAAGCACATCTGAACATCCCCCTTCCACAAGAAGGAAAGTTTTCCTGGTCCGGATGAACTAATACGGGGCTGAAAAGTAAAATTTAGTCTTTGGGAAGAAAAAGGTTTCCCTTGTGTTTGAGGGCCCCAAACAAAAGCATTTCTCTTCTAGTCAACTGTGTGATTGGAGAAAAATTATTTTTTGAAAAAATTTTTTTATGAAGCGCCCATAAAAAGTTGGCAAAACCTAAAGAAACGTTGAAAAACCCTTTTTTGTTTTTTGGGGGTTTGGGCCCGTCTATTATTGCTTTTAAACTTTCTAGAGTCCATTTGTAGCCCCTTTAGGGAAATAACATAAACCAAGGAATTGGGTCTCTCTATGAAATTCGATTTTTTACTTTTTGAAGTAAAGATGGGGGTTTCCCCCTCAACGTTCTAGGGAAAAAGTTTCACATGTCCCATGGTGTTCTTTTTTTCCCCCTTGAGTTTTGGGGAAAACAAAAAATCCCTCCAGGTAATACTAAAGAACGGTTTTCCCCCCCCAAAAGGACTCTAAAGATGTCATTGACGAAATGTTGAAAAAGGGGGCGGGGGGATTTTCAAAAAAGGGCCCAAAAAAGGGATAAAACAAATTCAAAATGCCCCGTAACGTGGGCCTGAAGGCTGTTTTCCATTCACCCCGGGCTGATTTCGGACCAAGTTATAGGCACCTCGTAGGTCAATTTGGAAAAAAAATTTTGGGATGTCGAACCCCCTTTTCCCAAAACTTTAGGGATCAAGGGGAGAGGATAAAAGGTTCTTGGGTGGAAAAATTTTTTTTAGTTTTTTCTAAAATCAAACAAGGTCTCAAGAAGCCCCTCCGGGTTTTTTAAAACGAAGAAATGGGAGCGCCCCCCCGGTGAGGAAGGGGCGGATGAACCCCCTTTGCCAAAAATTTTTTTTCTATGTAATCCTTTTAGGGCTTTTAATTCGGGACCCTGCCAAAGGGAAAAGATGTTTCCCCAAAAAGGGATAGGTCCCCCGGAAACAATTTTAATGGGGCAATAATAAAGGGCCCGGGGTGGGGGAAAACTTGTCTGCAAATTTTGTTTTCTGCAGACATCCACAAATTCCTTGTTTTACTGACGGTACTCTATTAACAAAAATCCCTTTAGCTGGGTCTTCCCGGGGCTTGTTCGGGGTGAGCTGTTTTAATGGGCCCCCCCCGCTGGGGAAAACTTTTTCTCCTTGTTTCCCATTTTAAAATTTACCGGATTCGGGGCTTGCAAAACCCAAAGGGGGACCCAGGAAAGACTGGGGAAAATGTGGAAAAAGAGATTAATAAAACGACAGGGACTTCAAAGGTGTTTTGGGAAATCCCTAATGACTTTAAATTTGGGTTTCCCTCTCTTGATCCACTGGCCCTGAAACTCATTGGGGAAAACCCTCTACGGTTTTCATTACCACCGGGGAGAGCTTTTCTGGATCTTTAAACCCCCTGTGGGAAAAGCAAAGGACAGGTCCATAAAATTAACCCCTTGCCCCCGAGTCCACCATAGCCGAGGTGGATACCCCCTGAGATTAGCCAGAATATAATTTGGAAAAGGGAAACAATGAGAGTCCTTTTTTCTCTTTTTTTTTATGGGGCTCACTGGAAGGGAATTTGGAAAAACTGCTTTTTTCGGAAGATTCTTTTCTTTAAACAATTGGGTTCCCCCAAACCGAGCAGTCAGGGTCCATTTAAAGGCTGCCACCAATCTCCTTTGGGCCGGCCCGGGCCCGTTGATAAGGAAGTTTGGTTTAGACATCCCCCAGTAAAGCATAAACTTTCCCCAAGCCGTGCCTCTTTTGTCAATTTCCCACGCTTACAAAAGAATCTAAATTTCATAGGTTCACTTCCCCGATCTCTGCGAGTTTTTTCCCTGGGGGTTTCCCTTGGGGAAAAGGGGGGCGGGAACAATGGGGCCTGCTTGGGATCAAAATTCAAAGTAGCCCATTTTTCCTGTTGTCGTTCAGGGGGCAGCCGGGTATGATTTCCCTATGCAGTGGGTTAATGAAGGCGTCCAAACCAGCGGGGGGCCCCCGCACGGGCCAGTTTTGTCTTTTAATGAGGGTGCAAAAGTCCTTTCCCAAAAAAAAAACAACTTTGCTACGTCATTTCCCAAATTTGGGGTCATTGCCCACCTTTTAAAAATCCATTGCATAACTCGGGCCCCCGGGGGGGTTTTTCCCTGAAAGCAATGAAAGGGTTGCTGCTTCCGCTGTAGCCCCCACGATTGGATCATCAAACATTTTACTCATGGCATCAAAAAGAAGTCCCCCCAGGGATTCAAAACGGGGTCTTGGGTCTCAATCAAGGGACTAAACCCAGGCAAAAATTGGGTTTAAAGTTCCAAAAAGCATAATGAATGAAACAACCCAGACCTATCCGTGGAAACTTTCCTTGGATTTGCGTCAAAGTATAATCTGCATTTTGGGTTTAAAAAAACTCCCGGGAAATTTTTCGCGGCTCCCCCAAATCAAAAAGGAGGGAAATAGGGCCCCACTACCGCACCAAAGGGGTGGGTCCGGACGCTTTTATTTTCCCCAAATGGATTAAACCGGTTGGATAAATTCTGGCCCCGGTTTTCCACGTATGTCTTGGGAAAAGGCTTTTTCCATAAACGTGGATTGGGTTTTTGGGGGGTCCCGGCTTTCAAAAACATCAAATTTTTTTTTTTAAACACCTGCATCTCATGCGCATATTAGCCACAGTAGTCCTTAAAAAAAATTTTATGCGAGCTTCTGGGGGCATCCCCCCAGCCCGACACCAATTTAGGCTTAAAGTACCTTTTTTCCGGATACTGGTGTGTAGGGCTGGAATCCAAGGGGCCGGGGCTGCACAAACTAAAGGGGGCACTGGAGTTTTGGGTTTCGGGAAACGGAAAGGAAAAGGAAAGGGACCCAAAGGGTAAAGGAGTACGGAGACTGATGACGGTAACAGGTCCCCCTGGGGGTTTTGGGCAGGGTGGGCCTGCGAGGAAGGAACAAAGGGAAAGGGTTTATTTCCCGGGGCGAGAGGACTGTAAGCAAAGCGGGGAGCTAGGAAAACCCATACTCAACAGGAAGTAACAGGCTTGAGGATTTTTATATAGGACCTGGGACAAAAAACAGGAAACAAGATGGCAACCCTGGGGGACCCCAACCACCATTTTTGAGGGAGGGCAAACTTAAGGGCAACAAAATTTTTAAAAAGTTCCACTAAATTTCCCGGGGAATTTTCCCTGACACCACCCTGTTGACCCTGTGCTAAAAGAGAAGGGGGGCGGGGCTTTTAATTTTCGAACCAAAAAATTTTCCCCCTAAAGCTTTTTCATGCGGGGCCCCCCCAGACCGGGGGTTTGGGAAAAAAACATCTCCAGTCTCTTCAAATCTTTTTTTTAATTTTTTGGGATTTTTAGGTTTGAGCCCCCCATTAAAAAGGGTTTTTGCCCCAAAAACCCCCCTTTTTCTCAGGGGAAAAGGCCCCTTAACACCCTTTTTCCCGTTTGATCCAACCCCCAAGGCTTTGGTTTTGGGCAGGGGTTGGGATTTTTTGGGCGAGGGTTGGGCCCCCAGAGGTAAGTTTGCATTTGAAGGGTGAAAGGTTTTGGGGTCTGGGAGTTCCCTTTTAAAAAGTTTTAAAACCACCCCCCCTTTAATTAACCCCCAAAATTAAAAATTTTTGGGGAAATCACCCCCCAAAGGTTTTTTTGAGGCCCGGGTAACCAAAAAGATTTGGGGTCATTATTTTTTGAACAAAGGGGGGGCCCAAAACCCTTTTTTCCTTGCCCCATAAAAATTTTTTAAAACCCCTTTTTTTTTGTTCCTTTTTAATTTAATAAATAATTTTTAAAACCAAAGGGAAAAAAAGAAAATTTTATTTTTGTTAAAAAAAAAAAAAACCCCTCATTTGGGGGAGGGTTTTTTGGCTTTTAAAATTTTTTAAATTCCCTTTTTTTTCCTTTTTTTTTTAAAACCCCCCAAATTGGATAATTTTAAAGGTCCAAAAAGGTTTTTTAAAGGGGTTTTTTTTCCTCTCCCCCAACAGGGAAATAAGCGAACAAAACTTTTTTTGGGGGGTTTTACTTTATAAGTCCCCTTTGGAAAAATTTTTTATATAATTTTGGTTTAAACAGGTCCCCTGTAGGTTAAAATTTTCCTTTTTAGGGTTTTAAAAAATTTTAAAAAAGTTCCCTAGAGGTATAAACTATATAAAGTCCTCTTTAGATATATACTGTGTACAGTTTTCCTTGTAATTATATACTGTAAAACAGCCCCTTTAAAAAGTTAATACTCTACAAAAACCCCCTGTAGGTTTAAAACAGTATACACCCCCCCAAGGTATTCACTCAATACGTCATGGGGTTATTACACTGTATACACCCCCCTTTTAAGGTATTACTTTTATTGACACCCTGTGGGTTATCCCTGAAATACTGCCCCTGTGGGGGTATTTTTACTATTTATAGCCCCTGTAGGTATTTACTTTTAACACCCCCCTTTTGGGGTTTATATTTGTTAGGGTGCCCCTTTAGGAATGTACTGTTTTACACCCCCCCTTTTGGTTTTTCTTCTGTTTTCCCAGCCCCCCCTGTGGGTTTTTATACGGGTATTTACCTTTCCTGTGGAATATACGGGTTAAAACCCCCTGCAGGTATTACTGTAAAGGGGCCCCCCTGTGGGTTTATTACGTATATAGGCTTTTCATTGCAGGTATTCTTTTGTATAAGCCCCCGGGAAAAAGGTAAAAACCCCCTGTTTTTTAAAAAGGCTCCCTGTCGGAATAAAATTTATATACCCAAACTGTGGGTTTATAAAAGGGGGGCTGCTGAAAGCTTTGTCTTTGCCCAAAAGGGAAAACGAGATAGGAAAATGAATTTAAACCCTTTTAAATTCCACATACTTCCACTAAATGCCCACACACTTTTACATGGGTTTTTTCCAAGTTCTTAAAGCCTTGAAAAAAGAAGGATTTGGGTTTGTGCCTAAAAACCAGCCCTTTCCAAAGAAAGCCGGGCATCAAAAATTTGGGTGGGGTTTTGGGTTTGCCCTTGAGGTGTTTCTTCGGGTTTTGGGAAAACAGATGCTGGGGAACTGGGTAAAAAGGGTGGTTGGTAAACCAGCGGGAACCCTTTGCTCCACTGGTTTTGTCGGTCACTTGTGCAGTGTGAACGGGGGCATTGTCTTGTAGGAACAAGTTTCCTTTGAAAAAGCTTGCCGCCCCTTTTTTGGCCTTCATTTTGGTATTTGCTTTAAAGGAAAGGAACCTTTTTGAAAGTTGTTAATAGCAGCAACCCTCCTTACCCCAGAAAAAGGGACCCATCACCTTGGTGGCTGATTTATGTACCCTGAACTTTTTGGGGACGAGGGGGACCATTAGCCCCCCACTTTAACTGCCCCTTTTGGTTTCAGGGTCATCCAAATAAAACCCAAGGCCCCTTGCTTTAAAGCCCCATTTGATCCAGGAGGTTCTTTCAGTCCCGGGAAAGGGGGGGGGGGGGGGGGGGGCCTGAAAAATTTGGACTGGGAATTTTTTAAACTCGCAGCTTTACTGATTTTCTGTCAAACTTTTGGGGGCCCCACTTTGCAGAATTTTCTTCATGTTCAAATTTTCATGGAAATGACACAAACACTTTTTCATGAAAAAAATCCCCATGTTTGTCTCTTTTCCCTTTTTGATAAAAATGCAAACGTTTCCCCCGGATGGGTTGTGAAAAACCCATCAACAATCCCCGGGAACAATCTGTATTTACCGAGGGGGAGGATGCCCTTCCGTTGATGAAAAAGGGGAAATGGGTAAACCCCAAACCCTTAAAATTTTTCTTGTGTAACCCAGGAAGAAGTTCAGCTCCGCCTTAGGAAGCTTAAAAAAGACAAATCCCCCTAGGTAAACCCCTGTCCTAAGGGAGTTAAGGGAATGTGATAGAAAGGCCCATTTTCTTTAAAATTTAAAGGGGCGCTAATAACGGGTATGTCCCAAAGGATTGGGCATAGGGAAATGTGGTGCCCAAAATTTTAAAAGGGGGGCAAAAAATTTTCCTGTAAACTATAGGGCCCGTAAGCTTAAACCTGTTGTGGGAAAAAAGTTTTTAAGTTTTTTTAAGAGTTGCTTCCTGGATTATCTCACTGAAAATAAAAAGTATAAACCCTTCCAGCATTTGGGTTTTTTGAAGGATCGGTCCCCGTCAAACTAAATCTCATCGCTTCTATGAGGGAAATTTGTTCTAGGGGCTGGGGGGCAGGGTAGGCACTTTGGAAAGTCATATATTTGGATTTTTTCTAAAGCATTTTATACTTTTTCCACATAAAAGGTTGGTAAGTAAAATGAGAATGCTTGGACTGGGGGGAAAAAGTGTGCAAGTGGGTAACAACTGGTCATTTATTGAAAAAAAAGGGTGGTTTAAATTTTCGGTGAAAACTCAGCTGGAAACCCTGTTACTAGTGGGGTCCACAGGGTAGTATTGGGCCCTTTTTCCTCTTTAAAAATTTTATAAATGATTTTTTATATATGGAGGGACAGTAGAATATCGATCTTTGGGAGATGATCCAAACCTGAAAAGTAACAAACCCCAAAAAGAGGATAATGGGTTATTACAAAGAAATCTGGAAAAGGGTTTGGAAAAACCCGGGGGGAGAAATGGAGATAGGGTTTTAAAATGAAAATGCAAGGTTATCACTTTGGGGGGGAAAAAACCATTTCATTTATTTTTTGTTACATGGAAAAAAAAAGCTGGGTAAAAGTTATGGGGAAAAGGGCTTGGGAAACCTGGTGGCCCCGTAAACTTTAAAAAGGGTTTTTCAAAAGAAGTAATGTTGAAAAGAGGGATCCTCCAAAAAAGGGGATTTAATCACTTTTTTAAATATAAAGTGATTCAAAAAATTGGGAGTCGGAGAGCTACAGGCTGCCTTACCTGCCCTTAGTTACTTAAAAAACTTGCAATTTGATACGACCCCCCAGGGGCTGCTGGGGCCCGGGCTTTTCGCAGAGCACACTTTTTTATCTGATGAGAGGGAGCTGAAAAAGCTTTCAAAGGGACCGGGGAAAATAAAGTTGTCTTTTTTATACAGAATCCACCAAATTGTATTTGATTATTTTTAGTGAAAATTTCACACGGTCCCTTATGCATGGCTCTGTGCTCTGGCTGTGTGTCTCTCCTCTTAGTTCAGGGTGGGGTTTTTTTGCATTTTCTTCTTAGCAGTAAGGGCACGTCCTGGCAAAAACCCCCTTTTAAAATTTTTCAAAATGGGGTCCCGGCAGAAGGGAAAGGGAAATAGGAAACATGGGTTGTATTGGGAAAAGGGGGATAGATTGCACATGATAAACATTATTCTCCCATTAAAAAGTCCCCTGGTTAGACCACAATGGGATATTGTGTACAGTTTTGGGCAACCCGTGCACAGGAAAGGGATTGTAGAGCTTTAAAGGTACAAAGGGGGGGGCCAAAAAAAATAATAAAAGGAATGGGGGACTCCATACCCGGGAAAAAAATTTGCAAAGATTTTGGGTTTTTTAGTTTAGAGAAAAAAAGGCTTCGGGGGGGAGATAATAAAAAAATGTATTTAAAAATATTAAAAGGTCAATATGAGAACTCTCCCCAAATTTTTTTTATAACCCCGGGGCTTTTACCCAGAAAAAAGGGACATCCTCTACGTCTTGAGGAAAGAAAGGTTCTACAAAAAACCCTAGAAAGGGGTTTTTTTACTGTAAGAGGGGGTGACACTGTGGGAAAATCCCCTGCCAGAGAAAAATTGTCAAGGTGAATTCCCCTAACAGATTTCCAAAAAAAGGGGTTTGGGATGCCCTTTTGGAAACGTAATAATATAACAAGTTATAGTGGCCGGGTTGTTGGGTAGGGTCGTTGATCCCCGGGATTTATCTGATTTTCCAGATTGGGGTCCCCGGGAAGGGAATTTTTTTCCCTAACATGAGGACAGTTTTGGGTTCTACCCCCATGGGGTTTTTGCCTTTTTCCCCGGGTCAACACTGTAGCCAAAATTTGGGGGAACTGGGGTGGACCCTATGTCATTTTCGGCCTAACAAAATTTTCAAATATGTAACTATCTCGGTCGTCCCCGGGGGTGATGCGAAGGAAATTGGGGAGGTAATTAAAAGGGTTTTAAAAAACTGGATCTCATCAAAGAACTTCCCCAAAGTTTTTATAAAAGAGTATAAACTTCATGGTGTTGGGAGTAAAACGTGGTCATAAAAGTGCAATTATTTAAATGCCCATCTCTTTGTCACAGGTGGGCCTGCGACCCCCGTCCCGGGTTGCAGGTACACCGTGGGCCCCGGGACAAACCCAAACCCCCGCCCGCATGTCGGGCGGTGGGCATGCTCACCCTGCCGGCTGGGTCCCTGCCTACTTACCTGGCTGCACTCCTGCTGCAGCTCCAGTCTCTGCCTCTGTGAAACTTAAAGGGCCAGTGCACCGGTAATTGGGTATTGCCGGTCACTGCCCTTATTTAAGCCTGCCCCTTCCTGAGTCTTGTGCTGGATCTTTAGTGTCATTTAGCCTATAGAGAAAGCATTCCTAACCTTGTTCTGATTACCGTGTACCGTACCATTCGCTTCCGTTCCTCGACCACAAATCTTGCCGCCTGCCCTGACCTTCTGCCTGTCCACGACCACGAACCATAACCCCCTGTCCTGACCTCCTACCTGTCCCAGACATGAGCCTGCCTGACGATTTTGTACCACGCTACACCTCGGCTGCCTCCGCAAGCAAGTCACGTCAGGGGTAGCGACCTGGTAGACTCCCGCTGCAGCAAGTCCACCCGCTTTGCAGCGAGCTCTGGTGAAAACCGGGACCTACTTAGATTCTGGTCCCTGGCGTGGCTTACGCCATCGCTTGCGGTGGTCCAGAGGATCCACTATATCCGACCGTGACACTCTTATTCTTTGAATAAAAACCAGTGGGGCATACATTTTACGATGGCCTTCGATTCTAAAGAAATTGTTTTCTTAAATTTATGCTTATTTGTTGAAAATTCAATTATTCATCTATGAATGCTTTTACAGCTTGGATTACGTTTCCTCTTCCTGCTCGGCGAATCCGCCGGGCAGGGAGATAATTGACATGTCACTTTCTAGCGGCGTATATGCGCCGCTAGCAATGACTGTCTATGGGTCGGCGAAGTGCCGGCCCCCCACTTCCTCTCCGCCCCCGGCCACATGGCGTAATTGCGGGGCGGTATTACGCCCCGCAGTTAAGCCGTGTGAACCTAGCCTAACAGTTATCTTCAATTCTAAGGTAACCACCACCGAAACTTTGGCCAGCTAAGGTGAACTCGGAAGAATTGCACTTCTGATAATTTTTCAGCCCAGGCAGATGGTCTATCTAATACATTTTTAGAGAAGGGTTTCCCCTGAAAATTAGTAACAGCAGCCCGAGAAAAAGCTACCGTATATATTCGAGTATAAGCTGAGTTTTTTTAGCCCAAGAACTGAGCTGAAAAAAGCCTTCCTCAGCTTATACTCGAGTCACTGTCAGTGCTCGGGTGCTGCGATGGCCCGGGCGCCGGCAGGGACACTTCACCGGTACGCGACTCCTCTGGCAGTCGTATACAGCTGAAGACCGAGTAAGCTGACAGCATCCAGGCGCTGCTGTGGCCTGTGCGCTGCCAGTGATCTGTGCAACTGTATGCGACTCCTGGGAGCGCATACAGCTCTGCAGTCACCCGTCGGTGCCCGGGCACTGCTGTAGCCTGGGTACCGGCGGTGATCACTTTGGCTGTATGCAACTCCTGGGAGCGCATACAGCCGAAGATTCTATAGCGGAGCAGAGAGCGAGCACTCCCTGCTCCGCAATACAACTACGGAAGGCTGCAAGCAGACATGCGGCCTTATGGAGTCTCCGGCACAGGCAGCATGCCATGTCAGCACACCCCCTGTGAAAAAAGACAGCGCGCCTGGGAGTCTGAGTAGTGAGGGAGTGAGGTGCTTGTATTTTTTTTTTAAAACAAGCCCTGCCTATAAAACCCTATAACCTTGCAATGAGGGGACATATAACTGCCTATAATACCCTTTAACTTGCCTATAGGGGATATATACCTGTCTATACATGCTATGGGGGACATATACCTGCCTATAATACCCTATAACCTGCCTATGAGGGGACATGTAACTGCCTTTACATGCAATGGGGGACATATACCTGCCTATGGGGGACATTTACGTGCCTATAATACCCTATAACCTGGCTATAAGGGGACATATAGCTGCCTATAATACCCTATAACCTGCCTATAGGGGACATATACCTGCCTCTACATGCTATTGCTTTTTTTAGTGTGCACCTAGCTTGGACGTATTTCGTATATATATTAGATTCACTGCTTCTGTATGTTTTGTAGTCATTTGAGATGGTAATCTACATTGGCTTGCTGCACACACTGCCTCTTAACATGCAGGATGACACCATGCTTGGTGGTTCCATACCATTCCCCTTAAATTGCAGTCTGGATTGACGCCTAGTCTAGGAAGACATATTTAGTGTAGGACTCACCTCTTGAATCCTGACGTTTTGGGAGTGACTTAATACAATCTTTGATCAATACTGTAAACTAGAGTCCATGGTTGTTCATATACCGTTGATTTTATTTAGTCTTTAGTGTGCACTATGTTTGTTGGATGATTATGCGTGCTTTTTTAGTGGCACCTATGGCTTACGTTTTATCAAATAGATTGTTAGATGTGCACAGCTTCATGTGTTTTGTAGTTCATTTGAGATTGGTAATCCATTGTTGCTGCACACACGCCTCTCTTTAACCAGTGCAGATGACCCATGGTGTTCCTCCATTCCGAAATGCATCTGATTGACGCTAGTGAGGAGATATTTATGTAGGACTCACCGCCTGGATCCCCTGACGTTTTGGAGGTAGCTTAATACATCTTTGACAATACTGTAACAAAGTCCCAGGTTTCATATACCTTGAGTTTATTACTCTTAGTGTCCACGATGTTGTTGGATGTATCTGATGCTATTGGGTGATATATACCTGCCTATGGAACATAACCCCATGGGGACATATACCTGCCTTAAACCCTATAGCCTGCTATAGAGCATAAACTCCAATACCCCAATAGAGACATATAAGCTAGGGACAATACCTGCCTAACTGCTATGGGGTCATATACCTGCCATGGGACATATACCGCCTAATAACCTAAACCTCCTATAGGGGACAATACTGCCTATACATACCATGGGTCATATACGCCTATGGGGACATAAACCCTAGCTTTAATTTTTTGTGTAACGATGTGGTATGATCCTCGGACCACAAAGTGATGTAAAGCCACCCAGGAGCGGAGTCTAAGTAGGTCCGATTTTCACCAAAGCCTGCCGCAAAGAGGGATGGACTTGCTGCAGCGGATTACTACCAGGTCACTACCCCTGATGTGACTTGCTTGCGGTGGCAGCCGAGGTGTTGCGCGGTACAGAATCGTGAAGCAGGCTCGTAGTCAGGAACAGGCAGAAGGTCAGTGCAGGCGGCTATGGTTCGTGGTCAAAGGACGGAGGCAGAAGGTACGGTCCCCGGTCCTCAGCACAAGACACAAGGCACAAGACACTCTGGCACAGGGCACTATCGATTCTGCAGAGTGCTAGGGAAGAGGTAGGGCTTAAATAGGGTCAGCGCCTGGTGAGACCAATTACCGGCGCACTGTCCCTTTAAATTTTCCCGAAGTGCCGCGCGCGCACCCGGCCGGCAGCGAGAGCACGCGCCGGGATGGAAACAGGAGCGTGGAATGGAAAGTGGGACACGGAAGTGCCGGGGTGTCCGCAGCCCGAGCGTCTGGCTTCTGCACCGGCCGCAGCATGAGGCGCTGCGGCGTTTCGGGTGTGCCTGCGACCCGACACGGGGGTCGCAGGGACACCCGTAACAATTGGTATCCATTTTTATTTTTGAAATTCACCAGTAGCCGCTGCATTTTTCACTCTAGGCTTATACTCGAGTCAATAAGTCTTCCTAGTTTTTTGTGGCAAAAGTAGGTGCTTCGGCTTATACTCGGGTCGGCTTATACTCGAGTATATATGGTAATTTACTTTGTTTATTTGTTTAATGTTTATTTAATCCTCTGGAAAGAATAAGAGATGAAAATTTAAATACTTGCACTTATTACCACGTTTAACTCCCAACACCAAGAAGTATATAATAAAAGCATTGGGAACATCTTTTATTAGATACAGTGTTAAAACCATTATTACCTCACAATCCTCGCATCGTATATCCTAAGACTAGAAGTATTCAGAACATTATTGCTCCTTCACGTCTAAAACAACTACATGTTACTAAGGCCATGTTCACACGGCTTATTCAAGCCGTAATTGCGAGCCGGATTGCGCTCGCAATTCCGGCTTGAATAAGGGGCGGTGCGGGGCCGGAGCACGGCGCGGGCGCTGCTCCCCGGCCCCATAGACTTGCATTATCCACGCCGCGTATTGCGCCTGGATAATGTGTATGTCACTTTCTCCCCGGCCCGGCGGATTCGCCGATCAGGAAGGAGCGATGGAATCCACTGTTCTCTATGAGAACAGTGGATTACCGTAATTACTGCGACGGATTGGCGCCGTACTGCAGCGCAAATCCGGCGCGCAGTAGGGCGCCAATCCGCACTGAAATAAGCCGTGTGAACGAGGCCTAAGAATGTTACTGATCCGATAGGAATCTTACCTTGCAATTATCCTACATGCAAGTGCTGCAGTTCACTCATCTTAGGAGAAAAATGTATCCTCTTCTACGAAAGAACAGTTTAAAATCAAAATAAAATGATCATGTAATAGTTCATTTGTCATCTATGTGATTACTTGCAGGATGTTTGCAAAACCAGTACAATTGTCATAGAGATTGAATAACCACTGTTATAACATTAATCACAATACACTGATTCATATCTTACCAAGGCACTTTTCAACGTCTCATCCGAATGAACCTATTAGTCTCGGTCTCCAACCAATTGAACAAATCTCCCTCATTAGTCCTAATCGTCTCCAAAGTTTATCCGAGAGAGAAATCTTTTGGATTTATAAACTGAACACTATTACTCCTAATGTCCTGAATGAGCTGCAAGAATTGATTGTTTGAGTATTACAACATGGAAAAGAAGTAGTATATTAATCGGTATTATTGGTTTAATAAGTTTTAACATTGTTTTACAGTTATTTTTAATCACTACACTGTTTACGTGAGGTACGGTATTCTTAGTTGCAAATAAAGCTATTGACCTTAATAACTTAGCTTACCCTACTTTCTTATGGGAATGACCTAGTTTCACTATGTTCGGTCTTATTCCCATTTTGTACTTAAGTTGCTTTAGTTTTAACTTCTTTTAAATATGCTTTAACATTGTGTATTGACTTCCCAGATGTATTTATAGTGATTTATGGGTGTCTTATTAGTAATTAACATGTATCTTTTCACAATGTTATTTCAGTTTGTCTCTCTTAATATCATTTAACCTTTTTTTGTGGTATTTTTAAGTGGCCGCATGTGTTCTTGTGCATTATGACCTGAGAAAGCGGGCCCGTTTGTTTTAAATAAAAGATGATACTAAAATAGTGGCTAATCCCCATGTGTCATTCTTATATATTCCCCAGCGCTATTACTCTTCCCGATAGATTTGCTAGTAACTGTATGGAGGTAATATACAGTCTGTAGAGCCTGTGTACACTGTTGTCTACCAATATATGGTCATGGTATGGTGGTAAAATACAGTCTGCAGAGCTGCTGTGTACACGGATATCTACCACTATATGGTCATTGAATGGAGGTAATATATAGTCTGTAGAGCCTGTGTACACTGTTGTATACTACTATATGGTCACTGTATGGAGGCAATATACAGTCTGCAGAGCCTGTGTACACTGTTGTCTACTACTATATGGTCACTGTATGGAGGTAATATACAGTCTGCAGAGCCTGTGTACTCTGGTACCTACCAAGTTACTAACAATGACCTACAAAGCTCTCCATAACCTCTCCCCTCCATACTTCTCTGCCTTAATCTCCAGATATCTCCCCTCATGCAATCTCTGCTCCTCACAGAACCTTCTTCTCTGCTCTCCTCTTGTCAGCTCCTCACATAACCGTCTCCAAAATTTTTCCTGTGCTTCCCCCATACTCGAACTCACTGCCCCAGCATGTCAGACTCTCCCCCACTTTCACCAGCTTCAAAAGTAACCAGAAAACCCTTCTCTTCAGGATAGCCTACAACCTAGAATAACCCCGCTGTTACTACACCCTCCACAAAAGAGTGTGCCCCTCACTTTCTGTTGTAACGGTCAGTGGTAGTGGATCCTATGGACCACCGCAGGCGATGGCGTAAGCCCACACCACGGAGTGGAATCTAAGTGGGTCCCGGTATTCACCAACCCGCCGCAAAGCATAGACGCTGGGGCGGGAGTCCACCGGGTCCCTACCATGGCGGGGCTTGCCTGCGGTGGCGGCCAAGGGTAGGCAGGTACAAAAAGGGGCAATCAGCTCGAGTCGGGGACGGGGCAAGAAGGCAGGGCAGGGGGCGGGGTTCGTAACTAACAGGCAAAAGGGTGAGGGCAGCGGAAAGCTTCGTGGGTCGTTAAACGTAAAAAATTTGGGTGGGTTACTGGTGGCAAGAAAAGGTTTTCGGGAACGTTTTCATTTGTAGGCAGTGCACTTAAAAAAAATCCCAAAAAGGCCGCGGGAAGAGGTCGGGCTAAAATAGGAGCAGTGCCCGGTAAGGCCCAAATTTCCCGGGGCCACTGCCCCCTTAAAATCTCATACTGCCGGCGCGCATGCCCCAAGGGCCGCGCCGCGCCCGCCTAAAACCGAGACGGACGGGCAGGAGTGGCCGGGAAGTCACTGGGGACACGGCAGGGGGGATGAGCGACCCCGGACCCGGGGTGGGGGCGGGGCGCCGCTCAGGGTCGGGGAAACGGATGCGCCTCGACCGGGGGACGGGGGGTCGCAGGGCATCCGTGACATCCTTTTCCCGTTTTTGTAGATTGAAAACCTTCACCACAGTTCTTTTTCCCCCTCTAACCTGTTGCTGTCAAGATTGTCACTAATTTATTTTTTTCAGTTATTATTTAACCCCTCCGAATACGGGCCCTGGAAAAAGGGGCGCTAAAAATAAATTCCTGATGATCAATATACAGTCGGGAAAGAGCTCCTGTGCACACGCATCTACCCATATGGTTCTGCTCAGCCCGGTGTGCAGGGCGTTTCCCTCCTCTCCTGTAAGACCAGCTGCAGTACCCTCGTTCCACCCGCTTCCCCCTCTCCTCAGCCCCCGGCAGTCAACCCCGTGCCCCGGGGCCCTTTTTTTCTATCTTCCTTCAGAATCGCTCAGTCGGGCCTCGTCCCCGGGCGTTTCCTTCTCCCCTTCAGACCTCCTCATCCAGACCCTGTGTCCCGGCGCTTCCCCTCTCCTCAGACCTCGCGCAGTCAGATTTTGT
The DNA here is from genome assembly GCA_025379985.1 of Phyllomedusa bahiana. Lineage (NCBI taxonomy): Eukaryota > Metazoa > Chordata > Amphibia > Anura > Hylidae > Phyllomedusa > Phyllomedusa bahiana. Next base: position 39,073 of record JAODAL010031731.1, read on the forward strand.
GTCCCGGGCTTCCCTTTTCTCTCCTGTCAACCTGCTGCAGTCAGACATTGTGTTTTGGGGCGCTTTTTGTCTCCTGTTAGACCCGCTGCAGTAAGACCCTGTCCCTGGGCGCACTTCTCTTCTTCAGACCCGCTGCAGAAACCCTCAAACCCCCGGGTTTGCCTCCTTTTGTTTTTTGTCCCCCCACCCATTTGACATCTTTTTAAATCATCAGTGTAACTTGTAAAGGGGTTCCCTTTCATTCCCTGGTTTTGGGAGGTCTAAAGGGAACCAAAAAAAGGTATCAATAGTGTGGGAATCAATAGTGTACACCCACCGCCTTGAAACCCATGAAGTTCGGGGGGTGCTTCCCAAATTTTTGATCAAAAGTGTAAACTGAGAATCTCCCCAAAAAATTTCATGTATCCTAGTTAGCAGAAATGTTTTTTTAAAAAATTTCCCTATTCCCCTTTGATATTTGCCCAGTTTTATAGTGTCCACGTTTTTGGGAATATGTATGTATACTACATGACCATGTTGCACCTCTGTTAATTTTTTTAAAATGTTTTTTTTTTGGATGTCCCATAACCATAATTGCTTTTTTTTGGCTTGGGGGAGTGGCTGCCCCTTTTTTGTTTTTTTCCACTCCCCCCCACCCGAGAACAGAGGCCCTTTTCGTCCTGTCCCCTCACGCAGTCAACCTCTGTGCCCCGGGGTGTTCCCTTCTCTCCTCAACCTCTCTGCAGTCAGACCTCGTGCTCGGGCCCTTTCCTTCTCCTCAACCTCCGCAGTCAGACCTCTTTTCCGGGGCGCTTCCCCCCTCAGACCTCGCGCAGTCAACCTCTGTGCCCCCGGGCCTTCCTCCTCTGCTCAACCTCGCTGCAACAACCCCTCTGTGTCCCGGGTGCTTCCTCCTCCCCCCTAACCTCGCTGCAGTCGGACCTCTGTGTGGGGGCACTTTCTCTTCCTTCAACCCGCGCAGTGAACCTCTGTGTCCCGGGGCTTTTCCCCTTTTTTCCCCTGTCAGACATCGCTATAGTCAGATCTCTGTGCCCCGGGCGCTTCTTCTCTCCCAGGTCCCCCTGCCATCAAATCTCTGGTTTCCCGGGCGCCCCCTTTCTCTCCCAACCCTTGCCAGTCGACCTCTGTGTCCCGGCGTTCCCCTTCTCTCCTGTCAACCTCGCAGCAGCAGATCTCGTGTCCCAGCGCTTTCTTCTCTCCCGGTCTCGCTGCAGTCAACCTCTGTGTCCTGGCACTCCTTTCTCTCCTCAGACCTCAGCAATCAGACCTCTGGCCCGGGAGTTTCTTTCTTTTCTAAGACCCGCTGCAGCCCGACCTCTGTGTCTCGGGCTTTTCCCTTTTTCCTCAGACCTCGCTTCAGTCAGACCTCTGGCCGGGCGCTTCCTTTTCCCTCAGACCCGTTCAGTCGACCTCTGTGTCTGGGGCGCTTCCTTTTCTCCTCAACCCGCTTCAGTAACCTCTGGCCGGGGGCGTTTCCATTTTCTCCTCAACCCCCCTTTCAGTAAACCCTCTGGTCCGGGATGCTTCCCCTCCCCCTCAGACCTCGCTGCAGTCAGCCTCTGTTCCCGGGCGTTTCCTCTCTCCTGTAAACCCTCGCGCAGCCCAACCTCTGTGTCCCGGGGTTTCCTTCCTCCCAACTTCCGCATCGACCCTGTGTCCCGGGCACTTCCTTCTTTCCAGTCAGACCTCACTGCAGTCAGACCTCTGTGTCTAGGGCGCTTCTGTTACGGACGGCGCCGCAGCCCGCAACTTGGGCTGCGGGCGCCGCCGGTTCGCTCTCCCCCCTACCGGGCCGATGCCCCCACCCCAGTGTCAGTGACGGACGCACTCCCCCCGGGGCCCCCCGGAACACCCCCTCGCTCCTGTTCCCGCAGCCTCCTCCTGCCCGGCGTGCGCGTCCCCTCCCTTGGGCCCGCCGGCTCTGTAAAATTTAAAAAGGGCCGTGCACCGTAATTGGGTAATTCCCGGGGCACTCCTTTAATTACCTGGCTTTCCGCCCCCTCTGCCGATCTTTAGTGCCTTTGCCAAATGAAAACTTCTTTTGCAGTTCTGATCTACCGGTACCGACCTTTTTGCTATCGCCCCTGACCAGAATCTCGCTGCTGTCCTTACCCTTACCCCGACCATACCAAGCCACCTGTCCTGACCTTCACCTGCCCCCAAACTAGGGCCCCTCCCTTACGATTTTGTACCACGTAACCCCTTGGCTGCCACCGCAAGCAAAGTCACCGGGGGAAACGACCGGGGTAACTCCCGCCAAAGCAAGCCTCCCCTTTGCGGCGCTCTGGGAAAACCGGGACCTACTTAACCCTTCCCGGCGTGGCTTACGCCACCAGCTTGGGGTGGTCCATGATCCACTTTTTTATGCCGGGACCGTTACAGTAAGATCCGGCCATGGACCCGCCAAGGTCCCCCGCTTGCCCTTTTTGGACGGACCTCCCGCATGTGGCCCAGCATCTAGCAACGGGCCAGCAGGCGCAACAGCTGGATCAGTTGACCACCATATTCAGCAGCTCTCACTGCCCAGCAGCTCCCATTCCTCGCGTGGCCGCCTCCGCCCCGGCGACCCCACTAACTCCCTGGGACCCAAAACTTCTTTTTCGCGCCTGCCAAAATGACGGGGAACCCAAGCTCTGAAGGGGGTTCCTCACCCAGTGCACCAGCCATTAGTTAATGGGGGGCCCGTCCTGTCTGAACAAATTCCAAGGTGGCTTTTTGGTCAGCCTGTTTCCCGGGAAGGGCCCGGGCCCGGCTACACCTCCTGGGCAGGACGACCCTTTTACTACGCCTGCAGGGCCCTTCCCTTCTGAATTCCCCAGCTCTTTGGACCCCGCAAAAGTTTTAAACTGCGGAGACGGGACTCTTGAACCGACCAGGGGGAATCCTTCGGGAACAAGCGGGGCGTTTTTGCACTCTGGGGCAAGCGTCTTGGAATAACCCCACTGTGGCGCCACCTTTAAAAGAAGGGCCTTCCAAAACAGGTTAAACGCCTCCGCCAAAGACTTGCCATCCTCCTTAAAATAATTAATCCACCTGGGTACCCGCATAGAATTTGGGGCCTTCGCAAGAGGGAAGAAATTTTCCGCCAAGATTGTGACCTGGTGCGCCCCGCCGTCTACCACGTCGGCTCCGATTTCCAAAGGGCCCCCACTGCCGCTTCCTTCACCACTGGGGGGGAACCCCTGCAGGTGGAAACAGGCCCACCTCTCGAAAAAAGAGTTTTTCCCATCGGCGGGGAGAGAAGCTTGCCTGTACTGCCCGGTCCGGATCATTTTTTCAGGGGTGTCTGCTTTGCCCCCAACGTCCGGAAAAAGCCCGCACCTAGGGGATGTTTGGGGAAGCACCCAGGGGGAGAATTCATCCTCTCCCCCGGGCCGACATCCGGGGGAGATCAGGGCACTCGGGGAAATGTTTTCCGGCTTTTGTTTTTCGGATTCCGGTTCCGCCCGAAATTTTTTTCCACCCGCCCCGTATCCCGTAAAGCTTCCCGTGGTTTAGACGGAGAAGCCTTGGGGGATATCCCGGCCACAGGGAGTCCTTGGGGACCCCCCTTCGACGGACCAAGCCGATGACCCCCCGTTGGGGGCCTTGCACAAAGAGAAGATCTCCCTCTACGTCTTTCCAATCTTCCTCACGATCCTGTTTGGGGCTTTTCCCGGGCTGCAGCGCCCTGCCCCCCAAACCAATTGGGAAACAGCGAGGTCATGCGCGGGTCCGACTGCCGGAACCTTTGGGCCCGGGGCACCTTCGCCTACACTCCGTTCCCCCAACCTCCCCAGGGCCCCTGCCAGGTCGCCTGGGAAAACCGGACTTGCGGGACGTTTTTTTCGAAAGCAGGCGGGGACCCTTCGCCTCATCGCCCTTACGACTGCCCAATTGATCGCTACCAGGACCATCCCTTCAGGGGCAGGGGTTTACCCGCTGTCGGACCAAGACCCAGGCCATTTACCTACATGGGAAAACCTACAGAAGGGTTTATACCAAATCCTCCCTACCGCGGGGGGAGGATTTTTTTTTGTGCAGAAGAAAGATGGCTCCCTACAGCCCGTATCGACTATAGGGGCCTCAACAAAATCAACTGAAAAAACGCATCCCTTGCCCGATCACCCAACTGTTTTACCGCTTTTGGGGCAAAGATTTTTTTCCAATTTCGACCTTAGGGGCCCCACAACCTCATCCGCAACTGAAGGGGGTGATGGAAAACTGCTTTTAAACGCGGGACGGGGCACTTTTAGTACCCTCGTTTTGCCCCCGGTCGTGCAATGCCCCACAGTGTTCCCAAAAATTTGTAAATGATATCTTCCGGATCTTCTCTACACATTGTGTGGTCACCTGGGTGACATTTCCCGGTTTTTCTGCTGACTGGAGACTACCCGCTTTCCCTAACCACCTGGTCTGGGGCGCCTACGGGCCAAACCCCCTCTACCCAAAATTGAGAAATGTCTCTTCCACCGACCCCCAGCCCCTTTGGTTACGTCATCTCGGGCCCGGTTTACAGATGTATCCGCCCAATTTTTCCGCCGGCTGCAGGGCCCGCCGGTGGGGCTATGAGCCATACAAAGCTTCTTTTGGGTTCTTGAAAATTTCATCGTCAGTTTATCCGCACTATTCTACTTGGTGGCACCTAAACATCGCACTTTTCCAAAAAAAATCCAAACCCCAGCAGCGGGCCGTCAGAAGCCAAAAAGGGATTTGCAGCTTAAGCAGCCTTCGCCTCCGCCCCGCCTGACCCACCTATACCGAAACCTTTCTTTCTGGGGGGTGGATCCTCCCGTCGGGGGTGGCGCAATTTTTACGCAGAAGGGTCCTGAGGGGAAGATGCCCTGTGCCTTTTTTTTCTAAAACCTTCTCCCCTGGGAGAAAAATTACACCACGGGGACCGTGAGTTGCTGGCCATCAAGCGGCCTAGAGGAGGGCTTTCTTCTGGGGGCCCGTTTTCCCTCACCATTTTCTCCACCTAAAATCTGCAATACCTCCAATCGCCCAACACCCCATCCCCGTCAAACAGGGGGTCCCTCTTCTTCTCGCGCTTCGATTTTCAATCATTTTCGGCCTGCAAGAAGAACTCAGGCCGATGCCTCTCCCTCTCCCCGTTTTGGGGGAGGAGGGCGTACCCAGCATATAAAATTTCCCCTGAACGCCTATCCGGGCTCCGGTGGATCTTTGAAAGTCCTCCAGGAAGACTTACGTCCGTCCGCGCCCGGGGGGAGAGTTTTTAAATGGGGACACTGTTCTTAGGGCTGGGCACCCCGGGGCACGAAAAAATCCCCCTATCCCCCTTTCTACTGGTAGCCGGCTTTCGATGGACTCAAGGGGGAAATTCGTGAAGTCCTCTTACTTGTGCCCAAAAAAACCCTCACCTCAAACCTGCGGGTTTTCTTCAGCCCTGCCCACCCCCAGGGGCCCCTTGAGTCATTTGGGGGGACTTATCACGGAATCGCCTCCCCCCGGGGAAAGGTCACTGGGGGGCGCACCCCTTTTTTCGAAGATGCGCACTTTATCCCTTGCCTGGGCTATCATCTGCCCCCCATTGGGCCCGCCAATGTTTTCTCCACATCTCCCCCCTACCGGTCTACCCCCCCATATTGTCTCGGATCGGGGGGGGGGGGTCCAATTTCTCTTGAGGTTCTGGCAGGCCTCTACCCGGTTTCAGGGAACCAGATTTCCCTCCCCCACCACCCCCAGACGAATGGCCAATGGAGGAATCAATCAAACCTGGGGGGTTTTTTGCGACACTTTTTCCGGCCCGACAGGATGACTGGCCAGCTTACTTCCGGGGCAATTTCCCTATAACCCCTGGTCAAGCCACAGGAACCCTCCATTTTTCATCGCATGGCCAGCTCCCCGCCCTCCGTTACCGTTGCTTCACCGTCAGGTCCCGACAGGGGATACTTTTTCCCGTGATTGATGCCTTTGGGAAAACAACCCCAGTACTCACCCGGCCTCGCTTCCGTGTCCCTGCAGCCTCCTCCTCCCCGTGCGCATCCCTGTCCTCTTAGGCGCGCGTGCCAGCTCTGTGAAATTTAAAGGGCCAGTGCACCGGTAATTGGCGGGCACTGCCTCTATATTACCTGGGCGTTTCCACCCGCTCTCTGCCGGATCTTTATGCCTTTGCCTATGAAAAGCTTCCCTGTTGTCTAGTCTGATCTCCCTGACCGACCATTTCACGTCCCTGCCCAGAATACGCCCCCCTGCCTGACTTCTGATTGCCCCAAACCATAGCCCCTGTCCTGACCTTCAGCCTGCCCCCGACTACGACTCCCTACGATTTTGTCCCACGTACCCTCGGGTGCCACCCAACAATCACTCCCGGGAAAAGACCTGGGAGACTCCCGCCGCAGCAAGTCCATCCCGCTTTGCGGCGGGCTCTGGTGAAAACCTCTGTGTCCCGGGCACTTCTTCCTCTTTTCCTGTCAGACCCCTGTGTCCCGGGCACTTCCTTCTCTCTTGTCAGACCTTGCTTCCTTCTCTCCTCAGACCTCTCTGCAGTTGGACCTCTGTGTCCCAGGCTCCTCCTTCTCATCCTCTGACCTGGCTGCAGTCAGACCTCTGTGTCCCGGGCGCTTCCTCCTCTCCTTCAGTCCTCGATGCAGTCAGAACCTCTGTGGTCCCGGGTGCTACCTGCTCTCCTGTCATACCTCGAGCTGCAGTCAGAATCTGTGTCCTGGTGCATCCTCTTCTCCTGTCAACCTCACTGCAGTCAGGAACCTCTGTGTCCCGGGCACTTCTTCCTCTTTTCCTCTCAGACCTCTGTGTCCCGGGCGCTTCCTTCTCTCCGTCAGACGTCGATGCAGTCAGACCACTATGTCCCAGGGCGGCGCTTCCTTCTCTCTGTCAACCTCGCTGCAGTCAAACCTCTGTGTATCCGGCACTTCCTTATCTCCTGTCAGACATCGCTGCAGTCAGATCTCTATGTCCCGGGCGCTTCCTTCTCTCCTGTCAGACCTCACTGCAGTTAGATCTCTGTGTCCCGGGTGCTTCCTTCTCTCCTGTCAGACCTCACTGCAGTCAGACCTCTGTGTCCAGGGCACTTCTTCCTCTTCTCCTGTCAGACCTCACTGCAGTCAGATCTCTGTGTCCCGGGAGCTTCCTTCTCTCCTGTCAGACTTCGCTGCAGTCAGACCTCTGTGTCCGAGGCACTTCCTTCTCCCCTCAGACCTCACTGCAGTCTGACCTCTGTGTCCCGGGCGCTTCCTTCTCTCCTCAGACCTCACTGCAGTCAGACCTCTGTGTCTCGGGCGCTTACTCTTCTCCTCCGCTCATTTATTTTTGTTTTTTTTTTTTATTTTCTGTCAGAACTCGCTGCACACAGACCTCTGTGTCCCCGGGCCTTTCCTTCCTCTCCTCAACCTTGCTGCAGTCAGACCCTCTGTGCCGGGTGTTCCTCCTCTCCTGCAGATCTCCGCTGCAGTCAGCCCTCTGTGGTCCCGGGCAACTCTTTCCTCTTTTTCTATCTTGTCAGACCTCTGTGTCCCGGAGCTTCCTTTCTCTCCACAGACTCTCTGCGAGTCAGACTCGTGTCCCGGCTCCTCCTTCTTCTCCTCAGACCTGGGCTGCAGTCAGACCTCTGTGTCCCCGGGCGCTTCCTCTCTCCTCAAACCTCGTTGCAGTCAGACCCTGTGTCCCCGGGCGCTCCTCCTCTCCTGTCAGACCTTGCTACATGTCAGACAATCTGTTTCCATGTCGCTTCCTCCTCTCCTGTCAGACCTCGCGCAGTCAGACCTCTGTTTCCTCGGGCGCTTCCTTCTCTCCCTCAGACCTCGCGCAGTCAATATGGGTCCCGGCACTTCTCTCTCCTCAGACCTCGCTGCAGTAGACCTCTGTGTCCGGCACTTCCTTCTCTCCATCAGGACCTCGCTGCAGCCAGACCTCTGGAACCCGGGCACTTCCTTCTCTCCCCAGACCTCTCTGCAGTCAGACCTCTGTGTCCCGGGGTTCCTTCTCTCTGTCAGACCTCGCTGCATCAGACCTCTGTGTCCCAGGGCGCTTTCCTCTCTCCTGTCAGACCTCGCTGCAGTCAGACCTCTGTGTCCCGGGCCTTTTCCCTTTTCTCCTGTCAGACCTTTCTGCAGTCAGCCTCTGTTCCGGGGCCCTTTCCCTTTCCTCTGTCAGACCTCGCTGCAGGGTTTTAGACCTTGTGTCCCGGCGCTTTCCCTTTTCTCCTTCAAACCCCCTGCAGAGACCTCTTGTCCGGGCCTTCCCTTTTTCCTGTCAGACCTCCTGCAGTCAGACCTCTGTGTCCCGGGGCTTCCTTAACTCCGTTCCAGACTTCCTGCAGTCAGACCCCTGTGTCCCCGGGGCTTCCTCTCTCCTTAGACCCGCTGCGTCAGACCTCTGTGTCCCGGGGCTTCCTTCCCCTCCTGTCAGACCTCTTGCAGTCAGACCTCTTGTCCGGGCGCTTCTTCTCCTTTCCTGCAGACCTCCTGCAAGTCGACCCCTGTGTCCCCGGGCGCTTCTCCTCTCCTTTAGACTTTGCTGCAGTCAGACCCTGGTCCCGGAGTCACTTTTCTAGCCTCAACTCTGCAGTCAGACCTTGTGTCCCGGGCGCTTCCTCCCCTTCAGACCTCGCTGCAGTCACCTCTGTCCTGGGTCTTCTTCTCCCCTCCTGCGATTTCCCCGTGCCTCTGGGCGGCTTTCCTTCTCTCCTGTCAGACCTCGCTGCAGTCAGACTCTGTGTCCCCGGTGCTTCCTCTCTCCTGTCAGACCCCGCTGCAGTCAGACTTTGTTCCCCGGGCACTTCCCTTTTTTCCTGTCAGACCTCGGCGTGCAGACAGACCTCTGTGTCCCTGGCGCTTCCTCCTCTCCTGTCAGACCCGCTGCAGTCAGACCTCTGTGTCCCGGGCCTTTTCCTTCTCTTTTCCCCAGACCTCGCTGCGTCAGAATCTTGTTGGGCGCTTTCCTTTCTCCCAGCCTGCTGAGTCAGACCCCTGTGTCCCGGG
>JAODAL010031732.1:0-48011 GCA_025379985.1 Phyllomedusa bahiana
TGTGTTCGCCCGGGGGGGCCCCCCCCCCCCCTTTCTCCCCCGCCGTTAATTTACAGCGGAGATGCTGCTTTAAAATTCTCTGCAAACAAAAAAATTCTTCAATCTCAAATCTAACAAAATTTGGGAAGGATCACAGCAAATAGTAGAGGTTTCTCTGTGCGAAATAGACAAATTTCGCGAGCTGTTTGGCCACAGGAAGCGCAGGCCCTATCCCTTGAACGCTGAGGACATGAGGCGAAACAGGAAACGCTGTTCTATGTAAAAGATTTCATGTGTTTTTTTCCAGCAACCAACCATACAATCCCAGTCATGACGTTGCACACACATCTCACCCTCTTATTCTGTAAGCTAAATTGCGGGCCGCCAAAATTACGGGAAAGCGCCAAAAAGGGCGCGATTTAATAGATGATGCACAGATTTTAACCCTTAATTATCGCATGTTTGGGAAAAATCGATCACCATAAAAACCCCTTGCGATTTCAACTTTTTTGATAAAAACGCTCAACACTCGGGTTTAAGGAGCAGGAGCCCGGGCGAACTCGAAGGTTTTGCAGAAGCAGACCCCCAGGCAGGGGGGGAGTCCCACCAGGGCATCGAGATTTGACATCCCGGGGGCCCCAACGAAGGATCTCCCCTGTTTTCCCATCTGGATCGGGAAGCATGGTCTTGCACCGGGAAAGGGCCCAGAAGGACTCGAAAGGAACGTGGCAGCAGAGGAGTTTCCCCTTTTCCCCGGGTTTGTAGCGCGCCAATCTGCGGGTGGGGGGGCGCCGTCAGAACAAATGACACCCTTTGAGGATTCCCCATGAAAAGGAAAAAACAGGGTTTTTGCGAGGGGTCACGGAAAAGGGGGAACTTAGACACCAGGCAGGCTAATAAAGTTCCCAGCGGACCCTGATCCGGGAAGGGCGGGGGGCCCTTAAAGGTACTTCGGCGAAGTTCCAAAACGACCGGAATGGTCGGGAGGGGAGGGGGCCCACTGACACCAAGGGTGCTTCCCCGCACCCCCAGGTGAGAGAGGCTCCCGGGCGACCTACAGCCCCCCCAAAAAAGCGAGGGGGTGGTCGGTAGATGGTTTGGAGACGGAGCTCTTGTTGTCTCTCCCCCAAAAGCAAGTCGATGGGTGGCCACCCCAATAAAATTTCGCCCAGGGGAGGAGGGCTTTCCCGAGCCGCGGCTATCTTTAACCGTCCCGAGGGGCCCTTTCCCAAAAGTCGCCACCAGAGCCCGTTGTTCCCGGTTCTAAAAGCAGCGTAGGGAACTGCACGGTACTGTCCCACCTTTAAAATCACCCTGGCAGAGGCAAAGCAAAGCAGCAGCCGCGGCGAGGTACGGCCCGGTTTCCCCGAAGACATGCGGAATCCCTGGAGGAAGCCTTTCAGTTTTGCCGTGAGCGGGTCTCCTCGATCCCTTAGCGGGGGGCCCAGGCCAGAGTTCGCCAGTTTGGAGGGGTAATAATGAAGGGGATTTGCCCCCTCATGGGGAATTGATGTCCAAGCATCCAATGGGATGGACTTGAGTGGGAAAACCTTGCACTTCTTTGGGTCTCCATCTTAGAGGAAAGGGGACGGGAGATCGAGAAGGTCCCCGGGGAAATTGCGGGGGCAACAGGTGCCGGCGGACGGTAGCGTCGCTGAAGGCGGTAAACGGACTGCAAATTCTGCATCATGGCCACGAGGTTTTGGGCGACACCGACTCTGGTGGGCGACAGCCGTCGCAACATCCCGGAGTTCAGGCGAGGTACCCGGGGGAATCCATGGCCAGTTGTACTGTAACGGGTATGGTGGATTCGTGGACCACTGCTGGTTGGTAAACCACGCAAAGGACGGAGTCTAAGAGCCCCCGGTTTTCCCGAGCCCCCGCAAAGCGGGATGGAATTGCTGCGGCGTGAGGCTCCAGGTCGTTCCCTGACGTATTCTAGCGATGGCGGCCGGGGGGGGGTGCGTTGGGACAGGTCGTAGTCCGGAGGCGTAGTCGGGGGGCAGGGGGAAAGGTCAGGGCAGGCGGCAGAGGTTTGTGGTCGAGAAGGCAGCGGTCAGGGCGGGCAGCAAACAGGCAAGGTCGGAATGCAAAGGGGTGGTACCGGGCGATCAAAAAAAAACTCTCAATACTCTCAAAATAACTAGAGACACCAAAAGAACTGGCAAGGTGTTTTGGGGGGTGTACCTTAAATGGACCAGGCCCAGCAAAAAACCAATTACTGGGGCCGGCCCCCTTTAAATCCCGACCAGCCCTCCCCCCGGGGCCGTAGGGGCACGGGCACGGGGGCGGCGGCCGGAACAGACAGGGGCAGCGTTCACGGGCGTGGTGGGAAGTGCCGGGGCCCCGGGGGAGCATGGGAATGGGGGGCGGGCAGCCGCGGGCACCCCCCGCCGAGAGCCCGGGGGAGAGGGAGATGGGCGCGGGACAGCCGCGGCAACCCGCGCCCAGGAGCCCTGCAGACAGAGGGGAGGACGCGGGGCGCTAGCAGGTGCCCGCGGGGACCTCCATGGACAGCGCCTCCTCTGTGAATGTTATGGAAAGTGGTTTTTGTACCTTTATAAATGGATGTCTAAAGTTGTTCATTTGCAACCTCGGGCCTTATGTGTTAGGCGCTTTACGGGAAACTTAGGGCGCATTAGGAATTGCCGCACTCCCTAACATGTATATAAGGTACAGGGACAGGCTGGGAAACAAAAAAAGAAAGTCATTAGGGAATTAGCATGTCAGTGAATAGAAAAACTAATGGTTACTGATCCTGCTTGGTGGACCACAGGTCCCAGCAATTACCTGTTGCTGTGCTGGCTCTTGCTGTGATGTAGAATAAAGGTTTGTGTGAATGTGTGGTGAAGCAACAAAAAAAAATTTCTCTAAATTTCAGTGTAGTAAAAATTCTAAATTAAAAAAAATCTGAACAACATATCAGTGGGTTTTTTAATGTTAAAATTTGTTTTTTTAGATTCTTCTTATTAACTTTAAATTACATTTCATAGGAAGATATTTTGGGATATTATAATTTTTTAATTAATTTTAATATTATGATTACATTTTTTTATTATATTTAAGTATTTCATTTTATACAGTCTGATAATAATTAGATATTACTTTTTGTTATTGTATTGGTTGGGGAAAAAAGTTGAAGAAATATTGGGACATTTTTTTACCCCTTAACCAAGACAAATTCTAGCTTCACTGTCGACTCATCAGGCTCAGGCAGAGACACATTGAGATAGGTCTGCCTGTACGAGCTGAAATGTGCCTGGTTTTTGCTGAACCACATTCCATATATGTGTCTAATTATTTACGGATGTGGGACCAACACACCTCCATAACTCCCCCAGGAACATCCTCATGTTAGGCGCAGTACAAAGTGTCAAAGGTCTTACGAAACAATGCACCTAACACATTCATTAGGCACATTAGACATCGTAGCCGGCTCACTTTGGCGTATTTGATGCAAGAAAAGGGTGAAAAACCCGATCATACATGTCTTCCTCAATGTTAAAATATTTGCCACCTCCACCTAGACTAGACCGTCTTACAATGTGCCACATGTATCACAGTGTTGATAAATCTTGTTGAAAAAATACCTTAGCACTCCATACGTGAAATGCAAAGTTTTAGTGTTTATTGAAACATCATTAAAGTGAACATATCTCCAAAGCAAATGGTAGATAGAAATATGAGATATCCAGACTTTACGGAAAATTTTCGGCCATATTGGCCTTCCTCAGTCCTGTCAATCCAGAAGTGTGCAAGACTATATATGGACTTCATGTAACTGCTACAGGAGCAGGACAGAAAATGCCATAAAGTCTGGATATATCTCTCATATTTCTATCTACCATTTGCTTGGGGATATGTTCACTTTATGATAATTTTTCAATAGACTCTAATACTTTGCATTTTGATGTATGGGAGTTGCTAAGGTATTTTTTTCAACATTGAATATAAGGTGATAAACCCTACTAAAGAAACCACGGACACTTGTCTATCAATATATCATGGTGTGCGGTATCTTTCGGGACAAGTGTGGATAAATCTGGCATAGGTTAGATCTGTCTAGTCTAAGTTAGTACCATTCTTTAAGTTGGCTTACTTTATGCCACTAACTGCAACAAAATTATGGCTCTACCTTTGTCGGACGAGACGTAGAAGTGTCTGAAACTGTCTAATAATCTCCAAAAAATTGGGAATCTCGCAAGAGAACTAAGAGTGACTTTTGATCACTATATTTACCATTTTGCATAGGCAAACTTAAACTCTATCAGTTCTCTATCTATTAAACACTAAAACGTAACTTTTATTATATCTAACTCTTAACCTCCTATACACACTATTTTAAAAACCTGATCTCTATCCTCATTCATTTAACCCTTTTTGCTTCTGAAAGAGGGAATAAATTCCCTTTCTATCCATCAAATATAGGCTCTCCTGTTAATAGGTGGAGGTTCCACTGACTGATGATTAGAAAGGGAGGTTATTCCCTCTTTCAGAAGCAAAAAGGGTTAAATGATGGAGGATAGAGATCAGGTTTTTAACTTTAGTGAGTGTTATAGAGGGTTAAGAGAGTTTGATATAATAAAGTTAAGTTTTAGTTGTTTAATAGATAGAGAAATCTGAATAGAGTTTTAAGTTTTGCCTAGGGCACAAATAGTAAATATAGTGAAAACTGTCTAAAATACATAGTAAATGTGGTGTAAAGCTGGTAAGACATTACTTTTGGCGCAAATTGTGCCAGAATTCTGGCGCACCTGCCTTGATAAATGTGTCCTTTAGCCTGCAGAGGGAAATAACAATGAGAAATATAGAAATAATATAAATGGCCAATACTAGTGCTGCTTCTCACTTTCACCCCTATGACAGTATATTTCTGGAAGTTTGTTGGGAAATTAGTGACCATTTAGGAGGAATGTCCTGGGGAAAGGAGGGTATTTGATTGTAACAGAGAATTGCCAACTTTCCCGCACATAAGACAGACTCTTAGCAGTAAACATCAGCTTCAGTTTCTCTTCTTTTTTTTTCGCTCACCGAGGGGGAATAAAAACGACCATACTTCCTATTTGTTGAATTAATTGCTACAGTGTGTGATGTGAAAATCAATCCAGGCAAAGCAGAATAAAAGCTAAATGATGTGGGAGTGATGTGAAGATGAATTATTCATTGCTAGCAATGTACCGTACTGAGGCCCATCAGCTAGGGCTCATACTTGTCAGCCCCCCAGCCCCTTAACCCTCCCCTCCCCGAAAAAAAAAAAGGATGTCTTAAATTCATCTGCATCAGCTCATTGCATTCCTGCTTCGGTGGCAGAATCGATCATTTGCAATGAATAAAATGTCATTGGGTAATGTTTTTGAAGGAAAGAGTTACGTGAGCTAGCGTAACACGAACAAGGAGCCAAAAATCCATTCAAGCGTCGTCATTTGAGGGATTGCATAGTAAGGAAACTTCCCCGGATGATGCCATTAACTCCGACAACACAGCTCCGAGTAATTATAAATAAATTTCAGGAATCAATCGTGTTTTACAGCGCTCTTCTCCAGTAGCAGCAAACATTAAGAAGAAGACACGTTTCCAGCCTTGGAGATCACTCATTATATTCATGAATCTTAAAGTTTACCTCTTCTAAGTGCTTCAATAATTTATTGTTAGCTCTGTAGCTGTATTAATTAAACTCTTACTTCACAAGTCCTCCGGAGGAATGTAAATAGCGCGCCGCAGCTATCCGCAGGGTGACTCTTCTCACTTCCTGAAATACACTATTGAGCTGTGAGGGATTTCTTTTTGAAAATATTTTTTTTAATTGTCTTTAGCACTCGGAAACGGATTTTGGGAATTTTTTAATTTTTATTTCATTTGAAAATAGCAAAGAAGCACAAAGCCAGCTCATTAATTGGCAATGCACGGGATCAAAACTTGTGACTTGACTCTAGAAAAGTTTGGTGTTTTGGGACACACCGCTGTCTAAGCTGTAAACGGATGAGATGTTGTAACATAGAAGATGACTGGTAACTTTTTAGGACTGCGGAACTGGTTTTCTTCTTGAGTAATAAGGGCTCATCCCCACGGCACAGGTTTTCAGTCGGTTTTACAGACAGTTTTCGGATATGAAAGCCATCTGTAAAATGACTGTAAACTTCTTACATTTTTGAGAGTATAATGGAAAATCCATACAGCAGTCCCCACTGCACGGATTTTCCGTCAGACTTTTTTTTACACTGCCGGGGGGTTTGAAAAACTTAGAATATGTTCATTCTTTCGTCTGGTTTTTTTTTTGGTTTTCGGGCAGAACATGAACATGTGGGTGCGATGGGGGACGGGCTCTAGAATCACAAACCACGGGACAACATGGTGTGGCCCAAGAATCAACTACATTGGTGGGCCCCAAGAATAAACTCCACTGGTGGGCCCCAAGAATGAACTCCCCTGGTGGCCTCAAGAATCAACTCCACTGGTAACCCCAAGAATCAACTCCACTGGTGGGCCCCAAGAATAAACTCTACTGGTGGCCTCAAGAATGAGCTCCACTGGTGGACCCCAAGAATGAGCTCCACTGGTGGGACCCCAAGAATTCAAGCCTCCACTGGTGGGGCCTCAGAATCAGCTCCACTGGTGGGCCTCAAGAATAAAACTCCAATGGTGGGGCCCAAAGTATCAATACCCTCCACTGTGTGGGCCCCAAGAATCAATCTCCAATGGTGGGCCCCATGACCAAAGATCAACTCCAATGGTGGGCCTCAAGAATCAGCTCCACTGGTGGTCCACAAATAAAAAATCAACTCCCATTGTCGGGCCCCAGAGATATCAACTCCCCTGGTGCACTCAAAGAATCAACTCCCTGGGTAAACCCAATGAATCAACTCCACTGGTGGGCCCCAAGAATAAACTCTACTGGTGGCCTCAAAGAATGAGATCCAACTGGTGGACCCCCCAAGGAATGAGCTCCACTGGGTGGGCTCGCCCTCAAGAAATCAACTCAACTGGTGGGCCTCAAGAATCAACTCCCCTGGTTTTGGCCTCCAAAGATCTACTCCACTGGTTAAGCCCAAAAGAATCATACCTTCACTGGTTGCCCCAGGAAAAATAAACTCTTACTGGTTGGCCAAGAATCAGCTCACTGGTGGACCCCAAAGAATCAGCCCTCCACTGGGGAACCCCAAGAAACAGCTCCACTGGTGGGGCCTCCAAGAATCAGCTCCAATGGTGGGCCTAAGAATCAACTTCCACTGGTGGCCTCAAGGATTCAACTCCACTGTGTTGGGGCCCCCAAGAAAATCAATACCTCCACTGGTTGGCCTCTCAAGGAAATAAGGGCTCCACTGGTGGTCCACAAGAATCACTCTATTGTTCGGGGGCCCAAGAAATCAACTCCCCTGGTGGGCTCAAGAATCAAACTCCACTTGGTAACCCCAAGATTCAACTCGAATCTGGGGTTTGGGGGGTGCGGGGGAGGGGGCTGGGTGGCCCAAGAATAATTAAACTCTTCTGGGTGGCCTCCAAGAGAATGAGCTTCACACCTGGTGGACCCCAAGAATGAAGCTCCATGGTGGGCCTCATGGGAATTCACTACTCCATATGGTGGGGCATCATGGAATCAGCATCCAATGGTTGGCATCAAAGATTCTTACCGAACTAGGGGGGGGGCCCCCTAGTAGGTGTTGAGGAGGGTTGGGATGTTGTTAGCGTGGGGTTGTGGGTAGCGTGGTAGAGGGTGTTACTGGAGTGGTTTTAGCTGTAGGTAGTATGGGTTTCATTTTTAGATTTGTTGGTTGGTGAATTTTTGTATTCATATTGTATGCAGGTTGTGATTGGGTTATTATTGATGGGGTTGATAGTTAATATTATTAGCATTATCAATTATTTTCGTTAATTTGGGGTTTTCTATTTTATATTTGATTTATTTAGGAGATATTGTGTGAATAGGTATGTTCATTTTATTTTTCGTTTTTTTTGGTTTCGATTGGGTGGGAATTTATGTGATTTTTGAATGAGGGAGGCATACTATTTTGGGTTTGGTGGGGCTTACTTTCTTTATTTTGTTTTTACTTTTTTGTTTTAAGTCTCTCTTATTGGATTATTACGAGAGGGGGGACTGGGGGTGGGTTTTTAGGGGATGGGAGGTGTTATCTTGTATATTTGGTTTCTATTTGAGGTAATTATTTGAGTGTGAAGCGGTGTGTAATTTTTTTGGTCTATTTTATCTGTTAGTTGTTATATTCTTCTCTATTCGGTTTTTTAATATTTTCGTTTTTAATGGATTTTATGTTGTGGTTTTATTTCTCTTCTTGGGGGATGGGGGGGAGTTGGGTGTGGTTTTTTAGTAAGGGATTCCATTGTAATAAAGGATGTTTTTTTTATTAGGTATAATTATTGTGTTAATTAGATAGAATAAAGAAAAACAAAACAAAAGAACTATATTGAGGTTACGACGAGGAGAACAAAAAAAGTACTTTGTTTTTTTATCTATTTGTTTTTTTGTTTTTTTAGTTTTTTCTATATTTTATTTTATGTTTTTTTAGTCGCGGATAAAAAACATACGATTTGTTGAATTCACAAAAAAAAAAAAAAGAATTTAATATGATCGTTTACATGGGCCATACTGATTTTTGCATCAACCTTATAAAAAAAAAAAAAAAAAAAAAAAAAAAAAACAGATTGTCAAGACAAAGGACTAACAACTTAAACACTTGGTTTATGCCAGTGTCCCGCACACAAATCGGCACGGATAAGTGTTGGGATTCTCTCGTGGTTGTTTGGGAGGTGTCCAAACTTGATTTAGGCCACCGAACTGTTAGATTTAATTCGGATCATCACTCACTGACTTAGCTAGATTTTTTTTTTTTGTGTGTTAGAGGTGGAGTGGCACGAGAGGAAGGGTATAAAAAAAATATTATTAGTGAGTTAGAGGATGGCTGTAGTTATGAGTGGGTTAAGTGTGATTTTTGGTGGTGATTTCCTTCCTTGTGTAGTGACTGGTGGTGGTGTTAAATTGAAGGAGAAGACAAAGTAAGAGGGAAAAATATCAGAGGGATCTTAATATTGAGATATTCAGGTTAGGTTGGTTGGGGACGGTTGATGTTCCTTATTTTTGGTGGTGTTATGTATGTGTGTAATGATTTAATTGATGATAGGGTTGGCATATATAGGGAATGTATGCCGGCAATGTGTATGTGATGAATTTTGACGGTGTTGTATGAGTCCTAGTGTAGGAATGGAAGTGAAATTTCATTGTTGTTTAGCTATATGTAATTTGGAGGGAGTGTCTGTTTGTTTTGAGTGATTTGAAGCGTTACTGGAGACAAGTATTTATGAGTTTTTTGATTTTGCAGCATGGTGGTTTGGTAATGTTGTTTGGTTGTAATGTAGGGGTCTGGTGTATCTTTGTTATATACGGCTAGGGTTTGTTGAAATGGTAGAAAAAGAACTTTGGGATAGGTGTCTGGGGTTTGGGGGTTAGTGGTTGTTTGGGTAGGGGGGTGGGGGTATAGGGTGGAGGTTATTGTGGTTTGGGGTTTGGGCGTAGGTGGTGTATTGTGTTTAGAGGTTTATTTATTGTTGTGTTGTTGTTATGAGAGTTTTAGGTTTTGATTTGTATTCTTGGGTATTTATGGTGTTCTGTGGCTGGTATATGTGTTGGGTAAGGCGTAGGGTAGTTTTTTTCGTTTGGTGTGATGGGGTCGATTGTTGTGGGTTCGCGGTTGGGGTGATGAGTCGATAGTGGAGTTTTTGTAGGAGTGGGGGTAGGGGGGGTTTTTGTGAAAGGGGGTGTATTTATGTGTGTTAGTAATCGGTAGTAGGGCTTTTTGGTTTTTGGGGGTTATGGAGGGTTGTTGTGTATGGAAGTGTTTGGGGGGAGGAGCGTGTTGCGGTAGTTAGTATGGTATGTTTTTTATAGGAAGGGGTTAGGTGGGTTGGTAGTGGGGGTTTTTCGGAGAGCTATGTCGTGGATTTGTTTATGTAGGGGTGTAAAGTGGTATATTTTCACTTGAGGGGCACATTGGGTTTCTAGGCTGTGTGATGGGTATAGTTTGGTGTCTTAAATAGCGGGTTTTTGGTTGTTAGTGGTGCGTGGTGTTGTTCTTGTAGTGGTCCTGGTTTGGGTTGGTGTATTTTTGGGATTGTTGAGGTGTTTTTTGGGGTTATTGTTGCGGAGATGGTAGGTGGTTGGGGTATGGCTGGGTGGCGGGCGTAGGCCATTTAGTAAGGCTTCTAGTGGAGAGGGGTGAATGGCTTGTGATGACGTATTGGCGCTGGTTTTGAGTTGGAGGTGGTGGGTGGTTTTTTTTTTTTTATTAATTATTTACTGTTGGAGCTGAATGGTGGTGGGTAATTTTGTTGGGGAGTTCAGGGGGTGTTTACTGTGTCGACGATGAGATATGGTTTCTCAATTGCTGTTGTGTTGGTATTTGATGGTACAATATTAGGAGGGTGTGGTTTGGGAGCATGAATAGGATATTTAGGGGGATTGAGTGGGGGAGAGATAATAAGTGTTGAAGAGTGATTATAGTTATGTGGGTTCTTGGGGTTGCTGGATCTAGTGGGTTTAGTAGTGTTGGATGATTCGAGTTATAATATATTTTAGGTCGGGGGTAGAGTGATGAGTGGTGGTGTGATTGGATGTTGTTTTAGTGGATTTTGTTCCGGTTGGGTGGTGTGGGTTTGGACCGCGTAGGTACTTTCTCTAAACAGATTAGTTTCATCATTAACGTCCGTCACCATTAAACATTATGGGTTACGAGTGGGGGTGGATTTTTGCTATTGTATTGGGTTTACTGGGGAGGTTGAGTGCTGATTTGCGTGATTGTGATGAGTGTTGAGTGGGTTGGTAAAGAAGGGTGGGGTTTGTAATCAAGTTTTAATAATTTTTTAGGATTGTTTTGGAGTATCATGAGTGTTTTGCTTGGGTGGAATACGGTTGCGTCTGTGGTTTACATTTGTGTGATTTTCTGGTGCTGCGAGGTGTTTTGGTTGTTTTGGTTATTAAGGTAACGGTTTGATAGGTTAGTGTGTAAAATGGTGTGGTAGGTGTATGGGGCCGTTTGGGCGGTTTGTATAGGGTGGGTGGGTGTTTTGGTGTGGGGCTTTTTGTGGTATCGAGTGGGGGCGTTTTAGTGATTTTGGCCTTTTGGGATAGGCGGGATTTTTTTTGTTCATTGCTTTGTGGCACTTATTTTGTTCTTTATGTTTGAGTGGTTTTGGGTGGTTGCTGCTTTTTGGATTGGGCTTTGATGCTTGAGTATGGTATCGATAGTGGTGGTGGGGGTACGTGTTTTGGGTGAGTGGGTGTTTGGTCACTGCTTTGTTTGATCGTATGGTAATGTTATTGTTTTGCGGGGTGTGGGGGTTATGTTGTGTGGGTTTGTGTTTTCTGTTCGATTTGCATTGTTGTGTTTTCTTTTTGTTTGGGTGTTGTGGGGTGTGTTTGGCTTCTGTTTTTAATTAGTGTTAAAGTTTAGATGGGGGGTTTAGATGATTCTGTGTTGGTGTTTTTGTTTTTGTGATTTATCGTTAATGGGTGTTGTTATTGGTTTTTTGGTTATTAGTTTGTGGTGGGTCGTTGTATTATGGGTATTTTTCGGTTATTTGCGGTGAGGGGTTGGTTGTTCAGGAGGGTGGTTTTACGTTTAGGGTTGTTGGTTTTCGAGTTTAAGGCTGTGTGTGGTCATGATGTGAGGGTTGATTGTCGTTGAGTTGGAGGTGTCTCTTGGAGTGCTTTTTGGCTGGGTAGGTGTGTTTTTGAGTGTGCTAGCTTCAGATTGTCATATAGTGAATTAGGCTTGCTAGGGATAAGGGTGGTTGTTGCTCAACACTGTTTGAGGCTTTTTGTTAGATGAGGTGTTGAGTTAGTGGGTGGTTGTTCGGATTTCTGTTAGGTGGGGTTTGGGAGGTGGTGAGGTGTGGGGTCAGTAGGCTTAGATGAGGAGACCAATTGTTGAGACTTGGTCTGACTTGATTAGCATAGGCGTGGATTGGATAGTTGTTTTTTATGTATTGTTTGTTGATGAGCGTATTGAGTGTTGGAGACAGGGTTCGTGTTTTTTTTGGTGATGTTACTGGCTGCTGTGTCGGTTTTTATACTGAATAGGCGTAGTTAGTTTTGGATGTATGTAGGGGTTTTTGGGTTTGAATCGGTTTTGATTTATGGAGTGCGGGACCGTTGTATCTTTAAAGTGATCCCCAAATGTAGAGTAGTCAAGGAATTTTTCTTATAATCTTAGTTATAATGGATGTCACATAGAAATTTAATAAGCGCATATCTAATAAACCTCCTCCAACTCGGGTCCCCCCCCCCACAGGCCCCTCCAGAATCAGCTCCACTGGCGGGCTTCAGGCAACCTGCCCAAGATGAAACACTATGCCGCCTTAGTTATGAACAGTTACCAATCTTCCACTCCGTCTATGGGTACGCCATGGTATGCAGAAAGGAAATTTTTCAAGTCTGGTTGATTTTTTAAAAAACTTTCGTCTGTGTTATCAACTATGTTTCGAATCACAAACAGCACTGTTCAGCCATGGTCTACCGTGTAATCCAAGTACTCCGAGCACTATGATACCTGCAGCATCACACACATCTTTTGAATTTATACTGGAAAAGATACGAGCTATGTGTCAAGAAAAGCTCCTTTGGTTTTCCTGAAGGTCTTTTTCCTTTTTTCTTCTATTGTTTTTTCAGGGATAGTGGAAAATTCATTTTAAAAATTGTAAAAATATACAGAAATATAGAGGAGAGGCTGCAAGCGATAATGTCAAAGATCATGTTGGCAGTACAGATTTCTGATTTTTTTTGTAAGTCGTTTCTCCCCCCCCCCCCACCCCCCCCCCCTAATCCACCCCCCCCCCCCCCCACCCCCCCCCCCCCCCACCCCCCCCCCCCCCCCCCCCCCCCCCCCGAGGCCCCATGTGAGGGTGAGGGTTTGCACCCAAGTAAAACATATATCCAAAAAAACCTGATTTCAAGGCACCACAAAATGATTTTAGTGTTTCCCTCAACTCTCTGATGGTGTCAACCAACCACAGAAATAACCCTTCTGCAAAAAAAAAAGCAAATGGCATAGGTATTTATGATTGTCACTATTACATTGGGGCTGAATGCTGCTAAGTGAAGCAACAATAATACCTCCTGCTCGTCAGGGAAAGGAAAAGAAGGGAAAAGAGATGAAGACGAGGAGCTGCTTCAATTCACATCTGCCTGGACCTTAGGCATTCACATTGAAAAAACAGGGTACAAAATCACACTCGATGGAATTTTTTCAATTCTATTTGTTTTGATTTGGCCAGGGATGTTGAGGCAATATTTGTGGCTATATTTTCAACTTTAACTTCGGTCACCACTTTTGTAAAGTGACATAAAAAGATGGCAGGTTTTAGTAAGAAAGGCATGGCGAAGGTCCAACACACATTTGTGAAATTGGGGGCATAACAAAATCTAATCCTTGCTTTTGTAGCTATACTTAGATATTCTTGCTTTAAAGGGGATTTTTTACCATACAGGAAGGGCATTTCATGTCCTGGGTTTTTGTCCTGCCTTCAGCTTTCTGTGTGTTTAAAAAGGGGGCCCCTCTGTTATGATTTGTTTTTTTTCAGCCTGCATTTTCATGTGACCCAGCAGTGCTTTGACAGTCACCATGCCTTTCCCCACAGTGTCAAACAAAGGTCTGTTTATGTACAGAACCATGAGTAGCTACAATGTAACTGGTTAGCACTTCTGTCTTTCAGTATAGAGGTCCTAGGTTCATATCTCTGCAGGAAACAAACATGTGAATTTTGTTTTCCTAAATGCACGTTTGACTACTCTGCTTGCTCTGTGTCCTGTTTTCTCCTGCCCCTCCTAGTTCATCATGTCTGTCTACCCATTGAACATTTGGTTTTCACTTATTTTGTTCAGAGGAGGAGCTACTCTAATTCTCTTTCGGCCAAGTCCTATCCTTGCTCTTTGCAGCGTTTTTGTGTTATGGTTAGAAAAAAAAACCTATGAGGTATGCCTTAGGGCATGTCCCTCACAGCACGCGGCCGCGGTTTTCGGACAAGGTTTTTTTTTTGTTTTTGATTTTCTAGCTGTGTTTGTGTTTTCAGACCACCTGGAAAAAAAACCCTGTTCTTCGTTCCGAATTGAGCACCAATTTGTGTGTGTTCTTTGGAAAACCGTTGCAGTGTGTAGAGGCTGAGTATATTTGATGGTAAGATTTCAGTACTAGCTCTCATCAGACATGATGTTTTAGAAGAAAATAAAAAATCTTTTTATACACATTAGACAAGGATCTTAAAATCTTTAAAAATAACAAAATGCAATGTAAACAAAGAGGTTACTTTCAAGAGGTAAAGAAATAAAAAAAAGTGCAAACTTGAGCACATATTGCAAAGTTTGCCATTTTTGCGAGTTGCTTATATTTGCTTATATTCGCATTCCTTCGTCTCGCTGCAATTAAAATGCCCCATTAAGACTAAAACCCACAAATCTTCAATTGAGTGATCCTCTCTGGAGAAATGTGCAGCCACTGGGAGATCTGTCCTGCTGATTGGGAGATCTGTCCTGCTGTTAGTGATAGTAAATTGGTACGATTTCAATTGGTGATTAGGTCTTTACCCTGTTTACAGGCCTGTGGTGGGACATTGTACACACATAATTAGATACATCATGTTGGAAGTCCTATGGGAAAATGTACCCCAGATTCTGTGCCTCTGCTGTGATCGTAGGACAGGTACTCTATCAGTGGTGTGATTATGCTGCTTTACTGGCAAAATTATTCTGAGAAGTTTCTCGCACTTCCATAACAAGAGGTTCCGAATGGAACCTCTGACGCAAATATGAAAGGAGCCTAAGACTATGTTCACACGGCGTAATTGTGGCGCGTACAGTACAGCCGCAATTACGCCGGGTGCTTTGGGATTTGTGCTAATACGTTCCCCCCCGTGGTGCGGGGGGGGGGGGTTCGCCGGCCCCATTGACATGCATTACTCGCGGCGCATATTCGCCACAAGTAAATTGGCATGTCACGACATGTCACGATCGTATTGTACGAGTGGGGAGAGGAGGCGTAATCCATAGTTCTCTATGAGAACTATGGATTACCATAACTTCGGTGCGCATCTCGCCCGTATTAGAGCGCAAATACGTGGCGAAATGCACACTGAAATTAGCCCGTATGAACATACCCAAAGTCAAAATGAATCTACCTGCGATATTTTCTATGCTAATTTATGTTTTTCTAATGCTGTATGTATCCTCCCTTCTCTGCAGCCGAACAGCAGCATTTCATGTTCTAAAGCAGTTTGCCTGTACTCGGCAAAACTACAAGTCCTTCTGATTCCTGCTGTGCTGTGTCTATCTCCCTTCCTCCCAACCGCAGTCTCAGTACAAGCCCCCTGTTTCCTCCCTAATGCAGAAAGTCTTGGGAGGCAGGACAAGGGGTGTTTGGCTTTAATAACTGCACTGAAAAAGCCACACCCCTTTAGTTTTATGATCTCCTGAGCTTAACACAGAGCTGTTTCCTTTGGAAACACAGAACCACTGAGCTTTCTGTCAAACAACTGATGGAAAACTGCAGGGAACCCACAGAAAATTTGATGAAAGTACATTGCGAAAGTGCTAAAGATACTATTAAGGAAATATTTTCTTTTCTCCGGTCAACCCCTTTAAAACCAGCTGTATTATAACCACTATACAGAGCAGAGAATCAGGACAGCATATAACAACCATAGAGGGCAGAGAGACCTCCGCATGAGATCTTTGTAGCCATAGTTTGTGCATTTAATCTAAAAAAAAAATGAGCAAAAGTTCAATCTGTGTTTCTGACTGTGGCAGCAGAATCTTCTGCTATGAAATCTAAATGACAGGAGCTGGAAACAGCTTTTCTCAGCAGGTCTCTACATTTAGTTTTTTTTTAGCTGTAAAATGTATAATTCTGACTAAATAGTTGCAAGTTTGAAAATAAGAGACAGCAATCACCAATGTGAAAAATTGTCCGTATGGTTTCACAGAGGGCCTATTATTAACACTGTCATTACAGCGGACCTGTCACCTCTAATAGCATGCCCATTTTAGTGAATACTTGTATTCCCCATGAATCTTTCCTAAGAAACATTTTGCCATTGCTTTCATTGTTCCTGAAAAGTTATGAATGAATTGACAACTGGTTTTACCGTTCTCCTTATAGTTTGATTCCATCCAATCAGTGTTGACAGTGTCAAACTATGTAGGGACTGATCCTATTGAGTAGTGTTGTGCTTTAGATTTTGGTCAAAGTCAGATTTGACCCAAATACAAACCTAAGTAAAAAACCACGAAAACTTAACATGAAAGATAAGTGTAGGAAACCCACGATACAAAGATGACTAAGCCTCGTTATACTCATACTTTAAACCATCAAACTACAAGAACGTATAAACCTAGGAAATAGATAAAATATAACTTTTATTTAATAACTATTAATTAATACCTAAATATAAAATACACTATCAATATCCCTGATCAACTAAAGCTGCCTAAACAAAAATGGGGAGATCGCCCCGATAAGGGTGCCCCCCTAACCTAGACTACCAATGCCCTAACAAGATACATAAACCAC
The DNA here is from genome assembly GCA_025379985.1 of Phyllomedusa bahiana. Classification (NCBI taxonomy): domain Eukaryota; kingdom Metazoa; phylum Chordata; class Amphibia; order Anura; family Hylidae; genus Phyllomedusa; species Phyllomedusa bahiana. Next base: position 16,545 of record JAODAL010031732.1, read on the forward strand.
ATACAATAATACAATCACAAAAAGCAAAAAAGTGCTCAAAAGTGCAAACCATTACTAACTAACAATATACAAAAGAAACATATAAAAAAACAGTTCCGACGCGTTTCCCCCCAACATCCAGGGGTTCATCAGGGAACTGAAAACTACAAATGATAATACAACAAAATACCAAATAACATACGCCTCTTGTTAGGCAGGAATATGATGAACGATATATATAGAAGGGTCCGAGATAGCAACATAGCGGATCCCTTCAGTAAGATACAGCAGTACGATACAAACCTTTCAGTTTTATGGTTGCCTACATCCATTTTTTTTCCAAAAATGTTCCCCCCGAACAAAACAAAAAAAATCAACTGTAACCCTTAGTTTCAGGTTAGGGGTTTAATTTACTGGCCCCCTTCACCTCCGGTTCTGTGGCACTCATACTGTGACATCACTTTCTGTCCAAGGCCTCCACCATCGTAGGGTACACTAATGTAAGTTGGATTGGAAATGGCATTAGAAGTGATGTTAGAGTAGGAGTAGAGGCAATGGGGACCAGAGGTGACGGGTATCGAAGGTGACAGAGACTGGTAAGATAAACCCTACAGACAATTAAAAAAAAAAACTTAACCCCAATTTAAAAAAATTTAGGTGCGAGACATCCCAAAGCTAATTTTTTCAAAAGCTCAGTTAAACCAGTGTCGAATCAAATATGGACATATTTAAGCAAACCTACTACTGATTCTGTTCAGTCAGTACTAATAGAGTCTTAACTTGTAGGGATATACCTTGTTGACTAGTGTTGTGCTTTGGATTCTGGTCAAATGCAACCTGAATCTAAACACTTCAGTCTATTTCGAGCTGAAGCAATTTTGGAGAAAATCACCTCATAAATCGACCCTAACCCCAAGATTGGTGGTCAGGTTAGGGATTTCTAACTGGTTTGTAAGGCTTAACTTACTGGTCCCTGTCGCCTCCAGTTCTTCAGCTCTTCAACTCTGATGTCACTTTCTATCTGATGTAATGTCTGACATCACCTCCAGTCTAATGTCACATCATTGTACCCAAATTTGACGAGGGATCAGAAGCAGGGCCGGCCTGGGAATAAAAATCAGCCCTGGCACTAAGCCCCCACCAGCCCACATACAATATCCGCTTACTAAATGTTTAAAAAATCTCCCTTGTTCTCGCACCTCGCCACTTTCTAAAATAAATTACACTATAAAGGTTCTTTCACACAGAGCATTTTTTATGTTTTTTTGGTGCGTTTTTGTGCAGAAAGGCAGAGTAGTTAATGCTGTACATTTCTGCACAAAAAAAAAAACGCATCAAAAAATGCACCAAAACTGCTCTGTGTGAGAGCCCCCCTACACACAAGCAAGGAAGAAAAAGTGCAGAGAAACCCCTCATCACAGAGTCAGGTGTGCGCTTGCTTTATAATCCGGGACAAGCCCACACTCACACTACATAAGCACCAACATAACCTACAACCAATCACATCACCAGTAGTCAGGTCACCATCACATAAATACAGCACTGATTCGACACAGAAGAAAAATAACCCCTGACAGCAGGCTCACAGGAGACGTCATCTCTGATGGGAGTTGTTCTCTTCTCCTTTTCTTCTCCATCTGTCTCAAACCTCCATGATGTCTTCCCTGATGAGTCGTTCCCTTCCCTTTTTTCTCTGTCCGGTACAGAATGCAATGTCTTTTTCTCCCGGTCACTCCTCGTCCCTTTAGAATTTACCAAAAATACATCTTAGACTCCTCTCTTTTCCAGCAATTTTCCTATCAATTCCCAACTATGTACAAACTCCCTATCCATAGAGCCCCAAATAGTGATAGTGCCCCCTTTGGTGCCCCAAACAGTAATTGTACCACAAACAGCATATGTTAGACCCTAAAAATTAGAAATTAAAAAAGTCATATAAGTGGCATGTAAATAGGTAGACCCCCATTAGGTAGGTATTCAAGCCCCCTATTAGGCGGGTAAGTATAAATACCTCCTAAAGCAGGTAGCTAGGGCTGTCACAGGTAATTAGCCAGGCAGGGCCAGTAATTAGCCAAGCAGGGTCAGTAATTAGCTAAGCAGGGCCAGTAATTAGCCAAGCAGGGCCAGTAATTAGCCAAGCAGGGCCAGTTCTTAGGCAGACAGGGCCAGTTCTTAGGCAGATAAGGCTAGTTCTTGGGCAGGCAGGGCCAGTAATTAGGCAGGCAGGGCTAGTTCTCAGGCAGGCAGGGCTAGTTCTTAGGTAGGGCTAGTTCTCAGGCAGGTAGGGCTAGTTCTTAGGCAGGCAGGGCCAGTAATTAGGCAGGCAGGGCCAGTAATTAGGCCAGCAGGGCTAGTTTTTAGGCAGGTAGGGCTAGTTTGTAGGCAGGCAGGGCTAGTTTGTAGGCAGATAGGGCTAGTTTGTAGGCAGGCAGGGCTAGTTTGTGGGCAGATAGGGCTAGTTTGTGGGCAGATAGGGCTAGTTTGCAGGCAGGCGGGGCTAGTTTGTAGGCAGGCAGGGCTAGTTTGTGGACAGAGAAGGCTAGTTTGTGGGCAGAGAGGGCTAGTTTGTGGGCAGGCAGGGCTAGTTTGTGGGCAGGGAGGGCTAGTTGTGGGCAGATAGGGCTAGTTTGTGGGAAGAGAGGGCTAGTTTGTGGGCAGATAGGGCTAGTTTGTGGGCAGAGAGGGCTAGTTTGTGGGCAGATAGGGCTAGTTTGTGGGCAGAGAGGACTAGTTTGTGGGCAGGCAGGGCTAGTTTGTGGGCAGAGAGGGCTAGTTTGTGGGCAGGCAGGGCTAGTTTGTGGGCAGAGAGGGCTAGTTTGTGGGCAGGCAGGGCTAGTTTGTAGGCAGGCAGGCCAGTAATTCGTTTAAAAAAATAATTATAATAATACTTACCTGGTTTCCTCCTTCCCCTCCTCTTCTCTCTTCTCCTGCTCCGGAGCGGCCGCTCGCAGCAGAGTGCGGGGCCGCGGAGCAGGTGCGCGATGACGTCATCACATCGCGCGCCTGCCCGCGGCCTCCTGGGAGCTGAACAGACGGGATCAGAGGATCTCGGCTGTTCTGCCTCGGCCACTGCTTGCACTGCGCGGTGCAGGCGGCGGCCGAGATGGCTGCATGGTTGGGTCTGTGACCCGGCCGTTCAGCCGTGTGGCGAGAGGGGCCTGTCGGCCCCCTGGCACAGGGGTCTGGTTGCAGATGCAACCATTGCGACACCTGTTGCTGCGTCGGCACTCGGGGCTCGCCCTATGGGCAGTCCGGGCCTGATCAGAAGTGACCTCAGACATCAATTTAGGGTGACCTAGTGTGAATCGTGCTGGAAGTACGCATGAGTGCCACGGAACCAGAGACAACAGGGACTGATAAGTTAAGCTCTGCAGACCAGGTTAAAAATCCTAACCTTACCCAAATTTAGGGTTATGGTCAGAATTACGGCGATGTTTACAGTTTGGATCAGAGTAAGGCCTTGTTCTCCACGGCACGGTTTTTCACACGGTTTTTCAGCCGGTTCTCGGTTTTGAAAACCGGCTGCAAACCGGCTGACAAACTTTTACACGGACCTTAATGGAATATCCGGTTCCCACTGCACAGATTTTCGAAAAACATAGAACATGTTCATTCTTCCATCCGGTTTTCGGACGCAATATGAACATGTCTATGTGAAGGAGGAGGACTTTTCTCTACTAATCGCAGGGAAAAGCCACCCTCCTGCAGCCGTGTGCACTGCCCGAAAACAGTATAAATACTGGTCGGATAAACTGACCGGTATTTGTCCTGTGCCGTGTAAACGGCCCCTAAAAAAATTTAAGTTCGGGACATCCCAAGTCTGATTTTTTTTTCACAAGCCCAAATAAAGCGATGCAGAGCAGGGGCAAACAGTACTACTGACATAGGAATAAATTGTATTTTTTGCTATGAGGCCCCCTTATCTCTGGTCGCCAAATGACTACATATTAAACTAATTACTGTGTCGTCTATGTACTGTAAAAACACACACCCAGAAATTTTTTCGGGCGAAGTTTTTCAGCTGCAAATTTTGCATTCTAAAAATAAAAAAAAGAAACACAATGAAAGGCGAATATAAATCAGGAAAGGTACCAATGTAACCAAAGTGCCTCTCCGTTTAATACTCAGTATGATTACAGAGTGATTGCCGCCTGACAGCTACGAACCAGACATTTTTATTCTATAGCAAAGCCCATTGTTCTACCCTTCAGATCCCTTTGTGCATTTGGAGGTTTTAGCTTTTGTGTTGCACAACTGCTGCACGCAGGAAAGGTTCCTTTAATCAGTAATTGGACTATAATGCTGATTAATTACAGAGATAGCAGCTTATACAGTTACCTGATATTGTAGTATCCTGTTCTGTACAGGAGGATAAAGGCCGTCGTGTTATTTTCTACTTTTAATGATTATAGTAGTGAGGGATTAAGAGAAAAGAAGAGGAAAATGCTGAACATAAATCAATGGGTGCCGAGTATCTACACTTTCCTATTCACTGCTAATAAGCATGTAAGTATATCTAAAATCTGCATACGTTTGCTCACTGCTTATTATGACTTAGAAATGGGTGGATAATATTCCCAGGTTTTGTGCGCCTTTATATTGTATATTTCTTTATGCTGTTATATTTGTGTATATAAATGAGTGCAGAACTGTTCAATTTACATCATGCCCTGTAATGGTCCATGAACTAAAACAGTATTTACAAAATGTCCATGGGCCTGCTCTAAACATAGTCATCTGTGTAGGCGGTGGGTCCATAAAGTGTGCTGTATAGCCAAAAATTGTGTTGCTCAAATAGAGCCCTGTTAAGCTTGGCACAAGTTCGACCAAACCTGTAAAAATAATTGGGTTTGCGACATCCCGAACCAGAATTGGAGTTAGAGCTGTTTAAGGTGTTAAATGGGTTTTCTCACTACAAAAATTCTTTTAACATGAAAGGACAGTTACAGTGCCTTGCAAAAGTATTCGGCTCCTTTGAACTTTTCAACCTTCTGCCACATTTCAGGCTTCAAACATAAAGATATAAAATTTTAATTTTTTTGTGCAGAATCAGCAAGTGGGACACAATTTTGAAGTGGAACGAAATTTATTTGATATTTTAAACTTTTGTACAGAAAAACCCCTGAAAAGTGGGACGTGCAATATTAGTCGGCCCCCTTAAGTTAATACTTTGTAGCGCCACCTTTTGCTGCGATTACAGCTGCAAGTCGCTTGGGGTATGGGGTATGAGACTGAAATTCTTGCCCATCTTCCTTGGCGCACAGCTGGAGCTCAGTGAGGTTGGATGGAGAGCGTTTGCGAACAGCTGGAGCTCAGTGAGGTTGGATGGAGAGCATTTGTGAACAGCTGGAGCTCATTTGAGGTTGGATGGAGAGCGTTTGTGACACTAGACATGAGTTGGATGGAAGCGTTGTGAGCAGCTAGAGTCAGTGAGGTTGGATGGAGAGCGTTTGTGAGCACCCTGGAGCTCAGTGAGGTTGGATGGAGAGCGTTTGTGAGCGCTAGAGCTAGTGAGTTGGATGGAGAGCGTTGTGAACAGCTGGACTCAGTGAGGTTGGATGGAGAGCGTTTGTGAACAGCTGGAGCTCAGTGAGGTTGGATGGAGAGCGTTTGTGAGCAGCTAGAGCTCAGTGAGGTTGGATGGAGAGCGTTTGTGAGCAGCTGGAGCTCAGTGAGGTTGGATGGAGAGCGTTTGTGAGCAGCTAGAGCTCAGTGAGGTTGGATGGAGAGAGTTTGTGAATAGCTGGAGCTCAGTGAGGTTGGATGGAGAGCGTTTTGTGAGCAGCTGGAGCTCAGTGAGGTTTGGATGGAGAGCGTTTGTGAACAGCTGGAGCTCAGTGAGGTTGGATGGAGAGTGTTTGTGAGCAGCTGGAGCTCAGTGAGGTTGGATGGAGAGCGTTTGTGAACAGCTGGAGGTCAGTGAGGTTGGATGGAAAGTGTTTTTGAACAGCAGTTTTCAGCTCTTTCCACAGATTCTCGATTGGATTCAGGTCTGGACTGTGACTTGGCCATTCTAACACCTGGACACGTTTATTTGTGAAACTTCCATTGTAGATTTTGCTTTATGTTTGGGATCATTGTCTTGTTGGAAGATAAATCTGCGTCCCAGTCTCAGGTCTTTTGCAGACTCCAACAGGTTTCCTTCCAGAATGGTCCTGTATTTGGCTCCATCCATCTTCCCATCAATTTTAACCATCTTCCCTGTCCCTGCTGAAGAAAAGCCCAAACCATGATGCTGCCCCCACCATGTGTGACAGTGGGGATGGTGGGTTCAGGGGGATGAGCTGTGTTGCTTTTACACCAAACATATCGTTTTGCATTGTGGCCAAAAAGTTGGATTTTGGTTTCATCTGAGCAGAGCCCTTTCTTCCACATGTTTGGTGTCTCCCATGAGCCCCTCCTTCCACATGTTTGGTGTCTCCCAGGTGCCTTGTGGCAAACTTTAAACGAGACTTTTTATGGATATCTTTGAGAAATGGCTTCTTCACGCCTCTTCCATAAAGGGCAGATTTGTGCAGTGACTGATGGTTGTCCTATGGACAGACTCTCCCGCCTCCGCTGTAGATCTCTGCAGTTCATCCAGAGTGATCATGGGCCTCTTGGCTGCATCTCTGATCAGTCTTCTCCTTGTTTGAGATGAAAGTTTAGAGGGACGGCCGGGTCTTGGTAGATTTGCAGTGGTCTGATACTCCTTCCATTTCAATATGATCACTTGCACAGTGCTCCTTGGGATGTTTAAAGTTTGAGAAATCTTTTTGTATCCAAATCCGGCTTTAAACTTCTCCACAAAGGTATCATAGACCTGCCTGGTGTGTTCCTTGGTCTTCATGATGCTCTCTGCGCTTTAAACAGAACCTTGAGACTATCACAGAGCAGTTGCATTTATATGGAGACTTGATTACACACAGGTGGATTATATTTATCATCATCAGTCATTTAGGACAACATTGGATCATTCAGAGATCCTCACTGAACTTCTGGAGTGAGGTTGCTGCACTGAAGTAAAGGGGCCGAATGATAGTGCACGCCCCACTTTTCAGTTTTTTTTGGGTTTTTTACAAAAGTTTAAAATATCCAATAAATTTCGTTCCACTTCACAATTGTGTCCCACTTGTTGTTGTTTCTTCACAAACAAATTTTGCAGAATACTGGTACATTGCTCGGCACAGTGGAGAGGCATCAGGAGACTTAAAGGGTTTGTCCAATTCGTATCAGAACTTAATAGTAACCTGCAGGTGCCTCATAAAATAAAATAAGACTATACTCACATTCCTCCAGGTCTCTGTTTTCTTTCTTCTACTTCTGAGCGGGGACGTCAAGTGCCTCTTATTTTAATTACCATTCAGACGTGAACAGCTCTGAACAGTGATGTAGGCTGAGACACGCGACCACTGCAGCCAATCAGCATTGACATCCCTGTTTGAAAGTAGAAGAAAACAGAAGACCGGAGAAGACCGGAGAGATGCACCACTGGACTGGGCACCAGATGGAAGATGAGAAAAAGGTTTTTTTTCTATTCTGTAGGGGACCTGCATGTTACTTTTTTTAACTAGATAACCATTTAAGGGGATTGTCCAGCATTAAAAAGATATGGCTGCTTTCCTTTATTAGGTGCAGCACACCTGTCAGAATAGATCCCCCTAAATTCATGACCTGTTCATGTAATAGATGGACATTCTGGGTCCTCCAGAGAGATGGAGGCTCTTTGTACTGTAGCTTTTGTAAACTCAAATTGATTCAGGTCTTAGTGTATTTGAAATGGACTATCTAGACAAGGTATTTTCTATTCACCGTAGAAAATAGAAACAACTTTTATTTTAATCAAAAACAGTTTAAAAGAAAAAAAAATTCAGTAGCCATTTTCTTAATATAATGTCCCAGTATTTGGAGCAACTGCTATTAGCTATGAGGTCTAAATCTACTTTAAATTTCTGAAAATGAAGGGGTTTTCCAGGACTATCTTTTTATTTGTTATAGGGCTCACAACTGTATTATATTAAACTTTGTAAATCATAAAAAATTATAAAATTCATAAAATTATTAACCTGTCCTGCTGTGCAGAACTAGGCACAGAGCCCCCTCCTCCCTACTCCCCTACCTCCTGCAAACCATGTGACTTTCATTAATCACATGACCTCAGTGAATGGTTTGTCATAACTCAGTGGGTGTGCTTTGAAGCCAGTCTCAGCTTAGGAACGCTCCCCTTTAGTGCGTGTGACCTGAGCAGAGAACGATCTGGCTGCATTCACTCTTTCCAGCCTGTAGTTTGCAAGTGAATAGAAGTAAATACATTACAGTAATCACATGACCTCAGAGAACGTTTTGTCATTACTCAGAGGGTGTGCTTTGAATCCAGGCTCAGCTCAGGAATGCTCCCCGTTAGTGGGTGTGACCTGAGCAGAGAACGATCTGGCTGCATTCACTCTTTCCAGTCTGTAGTTTGCAAGTGAATAGAAGTAAATACATTACAGTAATTACAGGGGAGGGTGAACTGTTTATCTCTGAGTCCTGCTGGCAGAACTTAGTAATGGGAGCACAGGACAGCAGTTCAAAGCTATGGGGTTATGTACCTGAAAATGATGATTGCAGTTCTGTACAGTTTACATAGTGACTCATGAGCCCTAGCGATCACCATTATCATGACAGCAAGTACAGAGCAGGGGAGATTACACACTTATGTCAGCACATAGACCCCAGCAGTCATAACTGTGCAGGGAAGTCCTAGATTGCAATGGAGTCTAGGACTTGTAGGAAAGCATAAACTGGATCTTATGATAGATGAATAAGGAGGCAAAAGAAAGGAAACATGAGAAGGTAGTAGAATATCTTTACTTTTCCATACAAATGCTGTTTATTGTGTACTTTAGGTACTAGGTGGCTTTCCTGAAAAATTTAATATTACAGATTAGGGGGACCAGATTCTGGACATAGGATGTTAATCATGGATTATTCTTATTGCTATATTTGAAGTTGGGAAGGAATTTTTCCTCTTGTACGGGACATTTGGCATCTGCCTCATAATGGTTTTTACCTTCCTCAGGGTGGACACTGTGGGATTATATGCTGAATTCAATGGAACTGTGTCTTTTCCCAAACTTATCTACTATATTACTATATTACACGGCCGGGACAACTGTTTTGTGATAAACTCCAAACACGGTGAGGTTTTCTATTAATCCACCAGTTTACAGTGGTATCAGGTCACGGTGTTGTAGGATTGGTGGGCATAATCATCAGTGTAGCCTCCATCATTAAAGGGGTTTTGCCACAATCTCATTTCCTACCTCCTGCATCCAGCTCTTCAGCTCTTCTGTGCTCAGAAGGGGGCGTGTGTGATTTGTTTGAATTGCATATTATGTGACCCAGCAGGATGACATCACCAGGCCTTTCTTCTCACTAGGCAAAGAAAGGTCTGTTTATGTATAGAGCAGTGAGTAGTCAGAGGTAAAGTGTTACCTCACAGCACAAGGGTCCTAGGTTCAAATCCTTGCAGGAACCAAACCTGTGGATTTTTTTTCTCTTTATCGATGCAAACACCTCATTGAGGTTTCTTTTTTTATTTATTTGCACTGTTTGACTAATTACTAATGAGTACAGAGGACGGGAATTTGAAAGACAGCACCTGGGGTTTGAACACTCATGTAGCTGCTGAGAGGAGAGGTGATGTCTGAGCATGTGCGACCCGGACTGGGAAGGGTCAACAGCCCTGGTCGTATCCCTGGAGACGAGCTGTAAAACAATGGATCACTTTAAAAGGAGCAGCTAAGACAAAAACGGTGCAGAATTTTTAATAATGATGAATGGTGAAAATGTTTATTATTTAGTTTGCAAGTTTCCCATGTCAATTTTACTTTGTGGTAAAACCCCTTTAATTAGAAGTTTTGTGGAGCTATACTGTATCTCTTCAGATTAAAGTGCGTGATCAAGAGTTTAAAAATTAAAGTATCTGCAGGAAATGTTATAAATTTAAAAAACATGAATTACCGCAAATTCAGCACCAATGCTGCGCTGGTCTTTGCTTATTTTCCTCGTGTGCTGTATATCCATTTGGCCCAGGTGTTTTTAATTAGCAGTAGTCTGTATAAGGGTTAATGCCCTGCTCCTATCAGTCTGCTTGCAGGGAGCCGAAGGGAAGGTAAGCTGTGTCAACCTTTCCTTTTTTTGGTGGCGGTGCTGTATGGCGGCCATTGCTGCTGTGATGCTGTGCTGGTGGGGTGGTGCAGCCCAGAGCCAGGGGGCTAGGTCTGGCAGCAGTGGGGCTGTTGGACCACTGGGTTGTGCCCCTTATTGGTGCGGTTGTTTCTGCGGTGGTGGCTGCCATGCAGTACTACTCCCATTAGTGCAGGGACCCACTTAAAAGAGGTCGCCGTGAAGTGGCAAATGGGCCTATACCGTTTGATCAAAAAGTATACTAAGAACCTCCTGTTCATTTTTAGAATTTTTGCTGAGAAGCAGTAGATCAACGTATATTTTGAGGATGTGCGGTCCAAAAATTTCTCTCCCTTCCTAGTATAGTGTATATCCATGTGACTGCTGCAGCCAATCACTGGCCAGGGATGATTGCATGTCTATAATGTGATCACTAAGGCCAGTAATAAGCAGCAGTGGTCACTGGATGTATGTGATTAAGTCAGAAAAATACATCAAACATCTTGGGCCCACCAGAGCAGCGGCACCAGGGCAGCAGCAGAGATTTAAAGGGGTTGTCTCATCTCAAAGTTTCATAGGATGCATGATTGAAATAATGCTGCTTTGCTCTGTCACTTCCTGGTCAAGCTGTCTGTAATTAGCATATGAGCTCTGTGTATTCAGACTTCTGCTAATTAGATAAATCTCATGCTGTCAGGACCAGGGAAGCTTCTGAGGTAAAGTAAACAGCAGTAATTACTGGCTTTTGTCTGAAAGATCAGATAACAAACAAGCTCTCACTGTCCAGAGTTCGATGCTGTGACCTGTGCGATGACATCACTCCCTGCTATCAGATAGAACAAACAGCAGGGGCGAAGGACTACACAGGGCGGTCACCTGGGGACCCAGAGAGAGCACAGAAGGTGATAAAATCACTTGCAGCTCCTTAACAAAAAAAATTGAACAATGCAATATATTTGGTAAACATTTTTATTTAGTGTTCCCCACATGTTGAAAGCTAATCTTTGTAGCGATACAGCCCCTTTAACAGGTGAATAATGTTTGTTTTTTATACTGTATAATATTTCACTTCTTACCCTCTTGGACTATCCCTTTAAGCATCCGGGATAATCTGTATTTTGGATCTTTATGATTGCAACACAGATACTTTTTATTCTTTTTTTATCTTCTAGCTTCCCATATTGATTTGTGCTGGTACTTTTGCCGCAATATCGAGGGAACATCTTGTTACAGTAGCTACACCATAGAGAGAAATTACCTTGCGGACTGAATCACTTCAACCCTCTGAGCAAATCCAAGTGAACATAAAGAAACATACAAATTGCCTGTCAGACCTGCATGGAAACGGGCCCTTTATTAAACACAGCCTACTTTAATAATAAGTATTATTACTTTTCCCTGTGATAACAGTCTCAAGGGGAATAAAATACAACTCCGGCACAGAGGAAGAGCAAATGTTCAGGCGTTTTTTTTTTTTGTTTTTTTTTTGATGAATTAAACCTTGCAGGGTAAGACAGAATTGCAAATGACAATTATGGCAGCTATAAGAGATATACATCCTGGGCGGGAGAGGAGGAGGGAAGCAAAGGCAAGGCAACCACATTATAGGTAAACACATTGCTGCTATGTGCTCCATTATATGGTGAAATACAGGGGAGAGGATGCCATGGCAAATATTAAAGCAGTTGTCCACTATAAGGATTGCTGTTTATGCTAAAGATCTTGCAAAAACAAGTCACTTTCTAATAAATATCCATTATCAGTGTGCTCCCTATTCTGAGATATCCCCTCTTGTATGGGCTGTATCAGCTTCTCAGGTTGCTATAGCTACCGACCTGTTCAATCTCTCCTGATAGGCTGCCAGCGCTGGTCGCTATAGCTACAGACCTGTTCGATCTCTCCATTATAGGCTGCCAGCGCTGGTCGCTATAGCTACAGACCTGTTCGATCTCTCCATGATAGGCTGCCAGCGCTGGTCGCTATAGCTACAGACCTGTTCGTTATCTCCATGATAGGCTGCCAGCGCGGTTGTATAGCTACGGAACCGTTCAATCCCTCATGATGGCTGCCAGCGTGGGTGCTATAGCTACAGCCTGTTCAATCTCCCCCTGATGGCTGCCAGCGCTGGTTGCTATAGCTACAGACCTGTTAAATCCCTCATGATAGCCTGCCAGCACTGGCTGCTATAGCTACAGACCTGTTCAATCTTTCATGATAGGCTGCCAGCACTGGTTGCTATAGCTACAGACCTGTTCAATCCCTCATGATAGACTGCTAGCACTGGTTGCTATTGCTACAGACCGGACTTCTACTGCAGTCTAGTGGAAGCCAGTAAACACGCCCCAGAATTCAAAATGAAACCAAGAAAACAGGACTGAGGTAAGATGAATCAATGTAGTGAGACAACCCCATTAAGATAGGGCCCTCCATAAGAAGAGATCGGGCATAGGTTCTTGCCACCTTTTAAAGGTCTGTTCTCACCACCCTGTTTCACAGAGCCTACTCTTCACAGCCAACTTCAGGCTCACACTTCCTGTTCAGGCTGTGGGCAGTTTACAGCAGTGGTTGACATCTCAGCGCTGCTATTCCTAGCTGAGTCTGTTAGAGGGACATTGCTAAGAGAAGGGTTGAAACAGTAGGACAGAAGACTACAGAGCTCTAAAGAGTTAATTTGTCAGTAACATAGATAAACCAGCTCATGTGCTATTAATAAGACACAGCAGGGAGTGAGGTCACTATCCTGACCATCCCATGGTTGTTAACTTAGGAAAGCTTGTGTATACAAGCAGGAGATAAGAACTGCTCTAGCTCTGAATGGAAGCAAACTCAAAACAGCAATGTATTTGGTAATTTTTTAAAATTTAAATTTAAATTTATCTTTGCTTACATGTTTAAAGAAGATGTGTCGCTTCATCAGTTCGGCTGTTTTCTTATAGCTTCATTTTCTCAGTTCCTCAAATCCATGGGCGTTTCTTACCCTCCCAGCTGGGTGTTTCTTAACTGAAGGGGGATGATATCATCCCCCCCTCCTTCACTGTTCGTGCTCGCTCCCAAGTCAGTGTGTTTGTTTGAGATCAGTGGGAGGGGATAGCACATCCCTGCTCTCCCCCCACCCCCTCTCTGTCTGAGTCCACATGTCACTGTTTCGTTCCTCTCCCTATACAGTCTTATTTTGGAAGAGCTGTTTACATACCATACCCTGCATTTTAGTCTGACAGTCTTCTATGAACTCAGACATTGATCTCTTCTCCTTTCTCACAGCTGGGTTTTGTTACTTTTGGGAAATCCCCCCCTTCATGAACTCATCCAGGGGCAGAACAATCCATTTTTCCCCCTCTAGGGTTTACACCACAGCTTTAAAAAGGGCACCAGGCACAATTCGCTTTTTTCTGATTGTAAAAAGCACTCCCATTTTTAGTTAGCGCGGGCTTTGCAGAGTAAAAATTTTGCCCCCCCTTATTCTGAGTGGGGAGGGGGCAGGAATGAAACCGCCCCCGAAAATACAAACCCGGGGGGGGGGGGGTGGGGGGGGGGGCCGACAAAATTTTAAATTAGTAAGCCGCAGTCAAAAAAATGAAAAGAGGATAAAACCCCAACCCGGGGCACGGGGGACAGGGGTTTAAAAAAGAAACGAATTTAAGGGAGCCGTAAAAACAAAAACAGTTTTTGCTAATGACCCCAAATTTGCAAAATTGCTTTTTTCCCATTGTCTCCTTTTTCTAAAAACACCATTTAATGTTTTTAATCAACCCCCCTTTAAAAAAGCAATCAATGTGATAAGAATTTCCCTTTAAAGAAAATTTCTAGTGATCTCCTGATTGGACGCTGGAGCTGAAGGGACGGATCCAGGGAACAGTGCCAAGATCTGTAGGCACTTAACAGAAAGGCCCCCACCTCCCGGGAAATTTTTAAAGGAAGAGCAGCCGGCCCTGAACATTAAAAAGGGGTTTTTTGGGGGGCATTGCAGTTGGGGGGGCCAACCCCCTTAAGTGAAAATTTGCTCCCCTTTTTTCCCCCACCCCTGAACCCGGGTATTTTAAGTGCTCAAAAACACGGGAAAATTTTTCCCTTTTAAAAATAATGGATGGGCCCGGGGTTTTCCCCCCTATAGGGGGACCTACAGAGCACACACAGGGTTTTTTAAATGGTAATATTTGTGTCCACATGATTGAACAAACTTTTAGGGGGTTTAAAATGATGACCTATCTGTGCCCAGGATTTGGAAAGAGAAAGCTGAGCTCTATATATACCCCTTCTCTCCTCTTCATATAACCCTATATATTCACAGGGGCTCAGTTTCCTCCCTATCAAAATAACCCTATATACCCACAAAAGTCCCCTTTCCCCCCCCTCTAAAAATACAACCCTATATTTTCACTTGGGCTCAGCTTCCTCCTCTATTATAAAACCCCCCAAATACCATCAAAAGGAGCCCCCAGCTTCTCCCCTCTCCCCATAAAACCCCTTTTAATATTTTTAAAACCCCAGAGTTTTCCACTTCTCTCCTCTTTATATAACCCTATATATCACAGGGGGCTCATTTCTCTCCTCTACCATAAACCCATTTACCCAGAGCTCAGCTTCTCCCTCTATCAAAAAAACCCAAAATTTTATCACCAGAGCTCAGCTTTTTCTCCTCTTCATAGAACCCTAAAATCACAGACTCATTTTCCCTCTCCTCTATCTTTACAACCCAAAAATCACAGAGCCACCCTTCTTCCTCTATCATATAACCCAAATAAAAATTCAAGAGCTCAGTTTCTCTCCCTTCTATCAATATAACCCTTTTAAAAATCACAAGAGTTTTGGGGCCTCCTCCCCTCTACCCATATAACCCCTTTTATACCCAACGGAGCAGCGACCTCCCCCCCAACCTCTTAAATATAACCCTATATTTTACAGACCCCTCAGTTTCCCCTCTCCTCCAATCATAAAAATCCCAAAAATCACAATAAACAGAGACCTTCCCCCTTCGGTCATATAACCCTATATTTTAAAAGAGTTCAGTTTTTCTGCCCTCTATCATAAAACCCCTATACATACAGAGCCCAGTTTTCTCCTCTATCATATAACCCCAAATTATTCACAGAGCTCAGCTTCTACCCCTCCTACCAAAAACCCCTAAATACCACAGAGCTTCACTTCCTCCTCTATCATAAAACCCAAAATTTTCAAGAGCTCAGTTTTCTCTCCCCCCATCAAAAAACCCTATATATCACAGAACTCAGCTCCTCCCCTCAATCATATAACCCAAATATATCACAGGGGTTTCAGTTTTCCCCCCCCAACCCCAATAATAACCCTAAAACAAACCCTCAGCTTCACCCCCTCTATCAAATAACTCTATAAAACCCCAGGGGCCCCAGCCCTCCTCTATCATAATAACCCTATATATCACAAAAGCTCAGCTTCTCCCCCCCAAACATAAAACCCTATATACCACAGAGCTCAGTTTTCTCCCCCTCTTTCATAAAACCCTATATATCACGAGCCCCCAGCTTCTCTTCCTCTTTTCATATAACCCTAAATTTTCACAGAGCTCTCTCCTCTCCTCTATCATAAAACCCTATATATTCCACAAGACCCAAAAGCTTCCTCCCCCCGCTTTATATAACCCTATTATATCAAAAAGACCCTCACCCTTCCCTCCTCTATCAATAACACTATAAAATCACAACCCTCACCCTTCCCTCTCCTAAAAATTTTCATAAAACCCTAAAATTTAAAACCAAGAGCTCATTTTTTAAATTCCCCAAATCATAAAAACCCAAAATTTTCACAGAGCTCAGCTTCCCCTCCCTCTATCATATAACCAATATTCACAGGCTCAGTTTCCCTTTTCCCCCCTTTTCCATAAAACCCTATATATCACAGAGCTCACTTCTCTCCTCTACCATAAAAACCCCCTATATACAAAAGAGCTCAGTTTCTCCCCTCTATCACACCCCTGCTCTCAAAAAGGGCCGGCATAAACCTTTTGGGCGGGTTTGTTTTAAATTACTAAAACCCAGAGAATAATTTTACCTCTTAAGGGGTTTAAGTCACTTTATATTACTGTATGACCATAATTCAGGGGGTCCTCCAATTAAATTTTTTTCTTTTTTTTCCGTATATAAATTCTATTTTTAATTGAATTTCCTTGAGTACCATTTACATTTTGTAAAAAGCTTTGAGCAATCCCTGGAAAAAAACTATTACATTAAACTCACTGAAGATATCGTTATAGAGATTTCTTATCTAGAGGTTTTAAAAGGGTTTGTCTCACTACATTTTTAAACTTATCTCATTTCCTGTTTTTTTTTTTTCACTTTGAATTCGGGGGCCCGGGGTTTACCCCGGGCTTCTCCCTAGCGAAAGTAAAAAGGGCCCGGTCTTAGCTTTTAGGGGCCCCATGTTGGCAGCCAAATTCATGAGAGACTGAACGGGGTTTTGTACCCTATACGACCTAAAGGAGCTGATGCAGCCCATACAAGAGGGGTTTCGGGGAATTTAAGGTGGGATACTGTTTAATGGACCCCATATTGGGAAATTTACTTGTTTTTGCCCGATCATTTTAAAATAAAAAGCAAATTTCCCTTTTAGTGAGAAAAAACCCCTTTTTTAATAAGGCAGTAGGGAAACCCCCCAGAAAATGGTTTGGGTTGAGTACTGCCAGGTCTTGTTACCCCTTCTCCGCCCTCCCGCAATTTGGCCCCTTTAAAAGGAAAAAACCCCTAGAGTAGGAATAAACCCTTTCAGCCGTGGGCCCAACCAAGGGGGCGCTGCAATGAGGCCAATTGTTCGACTCTTTATTCGTCCAACCCAAAGGGTGCACCAAATTTTGGGTGACCGGGCCCCCCCGGGCCCCTTGTTGGGGGGCATTGGAGGCCGGAAATATCAGCGGGAAACCCTGGCCCCGCACCAGGGATTTTTCCCCCCACCAAAAGGTGTAACTTTAAAGGGGGGACGGAGGGGACCTGGGCACCCACTTTTTTCTAGGTGGGGGGCGGCCCCCCCCAACCTTTTTTTGGCCACTTTTAATAAAAAAAAAAACCCTGTGAAAGCCCTGAGAATCCTAAAAGGGGGGGAGCAAAAGTAACGGGGGAAAAAAAAAAGTTAACCCTTTGCTGCCTTTTAATTTTTCGTGCATCTTGAAAGGGGGCAGAGTAGGTAGCAGACCCCCAAGGGTCCCTGCAAGGTGAGAGCAGCGTGATTTGGGGGTGTAGGGGTCCCGCAGGGGCTGCTTCACCAAAAAAGGAAACATGCTCACCCGTCCACACCCTTCTTTAGCTGGGGCTTAAACTTTCCCTCCCCAATGTATTTCCCCCTTCCCCCATGCCCCACCGGGCCCCCAAAACAAGACGAAAAAGAAGCCTTTTCCCCAAAGGGCCCAACCCGCAACCCAGACCCATAGGGAACAAGTTAAAGGAGGGGGCAAGGGGCCCAGGGGCCCGTGTGTTTTATTCCCCATTGGGGGATGTTTTCCCGTATAAGTGACAATTTTAAAAGAATTTTACAGCATGTTCAAGCCATGTCCCCTTCTTCCCCCGCACTTAAGGGAAAGAGGGAAAAGAAAGTGGAAAAGGGGCCGACCCCTTCCCCCCCGCAAATTTTTGAAAATTTTTGGGCCTGGCCCCCGCATTTCTTCCTAAAAACACCCCAATACAGAGCGCAAGGTAAAGCCCCCCCTATACGCCCGGGTGAACATTACAAATTTTTAAAGCAGAAGATTTTTAATGCTGATTTCCCGGAGCGGATTTTAGTGTTTGGAATTCGGGCCCCAGAAAACCCTTTTCCAATCCCCAAAAGGAAAAACTGAATTAAACCTTTATACCCCCTTTAAAATCCAAAGGGCGTTGTTTAATTGGGCACAAAATTACTCCCTACTGTCCCTTTCCTTCAAAGAATTCCCTTTTAAGGGATTTTTCCCCCCTAAAAGCACTAAAAAGGGAAAGGGGACAAAATCGCCCCGGGCAGTCCGGGGGGCGTTTCGCTTGTCGGAATTCCCGCATTTGCAAGCCCCCGAATTCCCCCAACAACAAAACACTGAAAAAGCTGAAAAACCATCATGTGAGCCCATCCTAAGTGTGTAGGGGTGTCTGGTTCCCAAAAATAGTTTTGTATAAAAACAACCCGCACAATTTTCTGGGTTTTTTCCCTTTTCTAATTAGTTTTTGGGGCCTCCCGGGGTAAAGTGTTAATGAAAAACTTCTGGGGTTTGGTGGTAAAAATAATCTCTGTTTTTACGTGTGCAAAGGGAATCTCTGGGGTACAGGGGTGTTAAAAGTAAAACTCTGTTGTACAAATTTTGGGAAATGTAACCCTGGGAAAGGGGGTGTAAAAAGTAAAACTCTGGGTAAGGGGGGTTTAAAAAAATCTTTGGGGGACGGGGTTTTTAAATTTTAACTCTGGCGTATGGTGGTTAAAAGTAAAAACTCTGGGGCATTTGGGCCCAATATAATATCCCGGGGGGACGGTGTTGGGAAAGTAATCTCTGGGGTACAGTGTGGGAATTAAATTCTCTGGGGGCCCGTGGGAAAAATAAATCCTCGGGGGTTTTTGCAATAAAATCTCTGTTTAAGTTTTTTAAAGTAACTCTGGGGGTACCGGGGAATAATGCAGTAAAAATCGGGGGGAAAAGAGGTAAACAAAGATTCTGGAAATACAGTGGGGGTAAAGTTAAACTTTAGTACATGGTAATAAAAATTCGGGGGACGGGTGTAATGTAATCATCCTTTGGGGACCCCGTGAGAAATGTTTAAAATCTTTGGGGTTAGTGTGCAAATTGGGGAATAAACCTTGTGGGGTAAAGGTTTAGAAATATTTAGGGCTCTGGGGAAAAGTTTGGGGGTTTTAATGTAAAAATTTTTCTGGGGTTTCCAAAAGTGTAATTAAAAAAAACCCCCCAGGGGTTTCCTCCCCCGGGGAATTGGGGGGGAACCTCTGGGGCCCTGGTGTTAATAAAAAATCTCTTTTTGAACAGTGTTTAATTTTAATCCCCCCTTGGGGGACCGGGGAAAAAGCAGTAATATTTGGGGAATGATTGTAAACTAATCCCCTGGGGAACAAATGGGGTTTAAGTAAATAAAACTGGGGTTCGGGGGGTGTAATGTAATAATCTCCCGGTGTTGAGATGTTAATGTAGGGGCCCCCGGGGGATTGTTTTGTAATGTAATTCTGGAGTACAGTGTGTAAAAGTAATTTTTCGGGTACAATTGTTTTGTAAATCTCTGGGTAAAAAAGTGTAAAATTTTTTTCTCTCGGGGTGTAGGGTGTTTTAAAAAAAATTTTTTGGGGAAACCCAAAAAAGGGAAATTTTATTTTTTGGGGATATGGTGGTAATGAATCTCGGGATAAAAAATTTGCAATGTAACTCTGGGGGATTTTGTGGAATTAATTTTCCCCGGGTAAAATTTTAAAGTAAAACTCTGGTTAAAGGGGTATGTAATCTCTGGGGTACAGTGAGTAATGTAATTCATTTCTTAAAGGGTTTATTGTTAATATAATCCCTTTTTTGGGGACGAATTATATTAATTTTTTTGATACAATTGCAATTCAAATTTTTTAAAGGGGCATTAGTAATAGAAAATTTTCTTTTTGGATCCCAAAGTGTTTAAAACTTCATTTTTTGGGTCAAATTAGGGGTTTTAATCTCTGGTTATAGTATGGGAAAAAAATACAATTTTTGGGGGACAGTAAAAAGACCCTAAGTATTTTCCAAAGGGGAAAAACTGAGATTGGGTTTTTTTATTTCCCTTTCCCCCCCCCTGTTGTGTGTATAAAAAAAATTTAATGGATAACGATGGGGGGGGAAGGGGGTTTAAACAAAATTTTGGCCCGCATTGGGACCACATTTTTTTAATTTTCCATCTAGAAGGGAAGATTTATTTGGGGGTTTCTGGGGTTTGGTTTTCAAAAATTTCCCAGGCCGCCCTTTTAAATCCCCGTCTGGCTCAAACTTTTTGTAATTAGAGAAACCCCCTTCCCCCCCGCCTTTCGGATTGCACCAAAAAATGTTTTTTCCCTAAGGAACCCGCCCAGAACCCCGCTGGGGGAGCTCCCAACCCCACTCCCCCCCAGACCCTCCTAAACCCCGGGTTTAGGAAGGGGCACTTAAACCCGCAGAGAGGGGGGAGGGGAAGGAAAGAAAAGGGAAGGGAGGGGAAGGAGGAAATGGGGAAAAGGGGAGTGAAGGAGGGAGGGGAGATAGGAAAGGAAGGGGAAGAGAAGGGGAAAATTGGGCCCCCCCCCACTTTTAGAACTAAAGGGTTTCCACCCCCGATTCCTACCCTTGGGTTTTCTAAAAGCCGCCTGGTTTTCCAAAAGAAGGGACCAACCCAACCCAATCCCCTTTTAAAAAAGGCTTTTGGTTTGCCTTGGCAGTTTAAATCAAAATCAGAAAGGGGCCCAAAGGGGGCTCTCATTATTTAAACAGATTTTTATTGAATGTTTTCTCTGGGGTGTTTAACAAAATAAGGGGTCTGAATTTTTAAAAAACTTGGGTCTTTAAATTTTGGGTCCCCCCTGAGACAATTTTGGGTTTTCTTGGGTCGGGGCAACACTGTTTACATATCTTATCACAAAATTCCCGTTCCCCGATCTGCAGGGGGTACCCAAGCCCCGGGTTTCACTGGGAAAACAAATTTCATTTTCCAATTTCCCCACCCTTCGGAAGGGGGAAAGGGCAAAATCCCAACCCAAAAAAGGGAAAAAAACTTCCCTTTAAAACGTAGGGTTTTAAATAAAAAAAGGGAAATAAAAAATTTTTCCAAAAAGGGGGAAAGGGCCCCTAAAAAACTAAAAAAGGGTTTTGTGGATACTGTGATTGGTGTTTCGTGTTCTTTCCCCTTTCCCCCCCTTATTTTTTTGGTATTTATTTACACCCCAAATAAATTGGGGGTGGGATTGTAGGGGTTTAAAAAAAAAGGAAATTTAAATTTTGGGGGTCCCCCTTTTTTGGGGCGGGGTCTCCCCCTGGGTGTTTATTATTTAAATATAGTTTAAAATTTTGGAAGACAGTATTTGAGGGGATTAACAAATACCTTTCCCGTTTTTTTTTATTTTTTTCCCTTTAGTATTTAGAGGCTACCTTTTGAGATTTTATATTTCTATTTATTTAAAAGCTACTTTTTTAAAAAAGGAATTGTTTTTTTTTTCCCTTTTTTTGTTTTAATGATTAGTATTCCCATATTCATATTTGTGGGAAAGTTTAAAAGCAAAAAGGGTACGCTACACAGCAAATGTTAAAATGCTAAAAAAAATTTTATGGGATTTTTACCCCCTCGGCCTTGGGAGGGGGAACCCTCGCTGGGGGAAAATTAGCCTTGTTTTTGGTGCGGGTTTGCACTAAGAAACGCTGTCGGTTTTTTTAGATTTTCCCCCTGGCCGAGTTTCAAATTGGGTCTCACGGGGATCCAACATTAGAAAGAACATGTTCTATCTTCCGTCAGAAGGCAGACGGTTTCCGGGAAATTTCCCCCAAGGTAAAGGAAAAATTCCCCTTTCGTGTAGTAAAAGCACGGAATTTTCTATTGAAGGTCTAATGGGGCACTGGATTACAGTTGTATTTTTTGGCAGATTTCCCAAAATACCTTGGAATCCACTTACAAAAACGACTTATTTTTTGCTGTGTAACATGACTTTTTGGGTATGGGGTGAAACCCCCGCTCCAAAATTTGTACCCAGATCAAACACAAAAATAAATGCACCAACACCTTTGTTGTTTAAATTTCCCACAGCTTTTTTTCCCAAAACCCTAAAAGTACAACAAACCTGGAAAAGGGGTCAGGTTGGGGGTGGGTTTGACAATTTTGGGGATATTCCCAGGCTGACACTTAATGGGCCCCCGGGCCCGACAGGGAATAAAAGGGGCCCGGCCCCCCCCCCTGGGTGGGCCCTTCTGCAAGCCCTACAGTTTAGGGGGGGCCAATACCCTACTTTAAAAATCCTCACTCCCCATTAACCCCCCGTGCCCGCCCCGGAATGGGCAAAACCATTTATAACCCCCCCTTAAGGGGTGGCCACTTCCAAACTCAGGGCCCCCTTTCCACCACCCATGAGGGGTTAACATCCTCTATTAGGTTTTAAAGGGGTCCACCATTAACCCTTTCCCCCTGCAAAATTCCACCTGACTCCTTAACCCCAAAATAAAAGCTGTGACAGGCATAATATCAAGATTCATATTTTTTTCCCTTTTCCCCAATTTTTTTTTGGGACCAAGTTTGCAAGTTTCCCGACTTTAACCCAAAGGGGCCCATTTCCCCAAAAAAGGGCAACTCAGGGGGGAAGGGGAAAAACCCCCTGTGGAGGAAACCTCTAGGGGAAACCCTCGGGTGAAGGAAACGCCCCCTCCCATTGGGCTTTAAAAGGATAAAGCCAACACAAGAACTCATCATTTTCATAATAACGTGATGAAACCAAATATATAATAAAATTTAAATAAAACAATACAATAATACATTTTTTTATTGTACGATCATAGTAAAAAACCCCAAACTTTTTAAGCATTCATTAAAATAGGGGCGGGGGGGGAGATATCTTTTCTTGACGTCTTTGTGAGAAAAAAGAGAAAAGGGAAAGGGGAAGGAAGCCCCGAAGTTATAATTTTTAAAACTAAAAAACCCCCCCACCTCACGGGAACACTTCCCCATCCACACACTCCCCCCTCTCATATCCCCAACCCCCCCTGCTCATAACTATAAAATACACAAACAGGAGCCTAAGCCCAAACGGGACCATAAAACCCGGGCCCCCTTTAAAAAACCTTTTCCCCTTTTCCCCAAAGTTACTTACAATAAATAAAACTATGCCCAAAAACTGAAACCTTTCAGGGTTAAATACCTACGCAAAACAGCCAAAAACTCCAAGACAAAACCGGGGGCCCCTAGGGTTTCCCCCCTCCCAAAGTGATGGCCCCCCTTGGGTTAGAGCTTCGGGGGGTTTTTAGCCCTTTCATTAGACCAAAAGTTTATCGCCCCAGTAATAAATTCCCCTATACATTTCCCAAATTTTTCCAAATTTCTTTATATTGCTTTTTTGGTACAATTTTCAAGCCCATAACCCCTTTGGGCATAGATATACAAAATTAAAAAGTGAAATAGAAAAAAAAAACCCCCATGATACTTTTTGAGCAGTCCCCTTCCCAAATTTTATATTTTGTACTTAGCTTTCAAAAAATCCTCCATAGTATCAAACATTAGAAACAACACGGAGCATGTTTGTTTGGCTTTGTTCACCCCGGCTTTTTAAAAAAAGGGCGTATTTCGGTCTGTTTAAATTTCGCGCCGTAGTGCCAAAATTTCCGGGTGGAATACTCCCAGTCCCTTACAGTAATTTCCCCAGTTCAATAAAAACTAGGATTACGTCTCCTCCCCCTGCTCGGGCCCCAAAAACGCCCCCAGGGGGGGATAATGTTGTCCAAAAATCCCGCGGCGTTAAAACGCGCCGCTGGGAATGATATTCTATGGGGCCCGGGGAGGGAGGGGCCCGGGGCCCCCCGGGCCCCCCCCCCCCCCGCCCTCGTCCCCCACGCCATAAATTTCGGGGCGTAATTACCCCTGCAATTAAGGGCCGTTTAACTTAGCCTTTTCAATTTAACACGAGGACCGCCATAACCCAACAGTGACGTTTTTTCCCTTTAACCCGTCATCCCGCTATGTCCCCCCCTAAATTTTACCGGGGTTTTTTGGGTTCATTATTAATTAAATATTTAAGGAGTCCATTTATCTAAAAAAAAAAATAATAATAATAATATCCAGAGTAACCACCGTGTGCGGCAGCAGACGGACTGGGAGTGACTCAATAAGGTCCTGCTAGGTTGTCACAGGTGTCTGGAGATGACTGCATCCTGTAGTTGCTGGAGGGTCCATAGAGCCAACACCACCATCCAGGGGCTCCCACAGCTGCTGGAGGGTCCCCTATGCCAACACCAACCCCTTTCCCGGGCTCCCACACTTCTGGAGGCCCAAAGAGCCAACACCACCCCCTCCAGGGGGTCCACAGCTGCTGGAGGGTCCATAGACCAACACCACCACCAGGGCTCCACACCGGAGGCAAAAGCCAACACCACCATCCGGGGGCTCCCACACTCTGGAGGGCCATGGCCAACCCCCCATCCAGTGGCTCCCACACGCTGGGGTCCATAAAGCCAACACCACCATCCGGGGGCCCCCCCAACTGCGGGGGGGCCATAGACCCCAACCCCCACCACCGGGGGCTCCCACACCTGTTTAAGGATCCATAGAGCCAACACCACCATCCAGAGGCTCCCACAGCTGCGGGAGGTTCATAAGCCAAACACCCCCATCCAGGGGCTCCCACACGCTGGAGGATCCATAGACCAACACCCCATCCGGGGGCTCCCACAGCTGCGGGAGGTCCATAGAGACAACACCACTATCCGGGGGCTCCCAAGCTGGAGGTCCAAGAGCCAACACCCCCACCAGGGCCCCACAGCTGCTGGAGGATCCTAAGCCAATACCACCATCCAGGGTTTCCCCACTGCTGGAGGGTCCATAGAGCCAACACCACCAACCGGGGGCTCCCACACTGCGGGAGGGTCCATAGAGCCAACACCACCATCCAGGGGCTCCCAAATCCCCCTTGGGGTTTTAGTCAGAATTAGGGCCAGCAAGTACTTGGGGAATCTTGGTCCTGCTCTTGGAACTTTTACAACATTCTACTGTGTACATGTCGCATTGCTTACTAAAGACCCAAATCCGCCCCAGAAGAAAATTACAGGGAATGTAGTATTTTCAAGATGGATTCAAGGATTCCACATGGATGACTGGTTCAGTGAATACCACTTAAACATTCCCAAGACTATAACACTGCCACCACAATCTTGTTTTCTTTCAGCAATGGTTGCAGGGTGTTTGTTCTTTCATGTTTCTCGCTTGTAGCAGCAACATCCATCCATTTCATGAAGCAGAAAACATGACTTTTTTGAGTAGATAACCCTTTGTCTAATGTCAAACGTTTTGACAAAAAGCCTTTCAGGATCAGCTTGGTTGGCAGAAGTGCAGTGACAATCCATCTGCTTCTGAGTCCCATATGCAGTAGGGTTCATTGAACTGTGTGTTAAACACATCTGGTCGCCCCCTGGTTCATTTTGGTGGTGAGCTGCTCCATTGTAGCCTCAGTCCACCCTCACGCACCTTCATAGCAAACATTCACCTCTCAATCCATGGCTCTTGGTGCTCTGAAGTTTCTTCCTCCAGTGTATTCACAATGGCGCCATCTGTCCACCCGATACACCTTACCAAGCGCATGCCCCACGTTCCAAACTGCGCAGTTTTTAAAAAACCGCCACCCCTGGCCTGAAAGCCCTAATCCCCCCCCCTTTTTACCCTTGACAGAAAAAAAAAAAAAGTGTGTGCACCCCCTTTAAACCACCAGCCAGCTCACCACATGTGATTTCCTTCATGAGTTATGCACTGCTGCCATCCATATTAATGTGACTCAACTATGTATAACATCCTATTTTGACCTCCCTCCAATAAATGTAGCAGAAATCCTCAGCTTGAGAGTGTCTTGTATTTGTGCAATGTGCTTCTTGTAATGTTTTCTTACAGTAGCTGCAGTGAAAGTGATAACTGATGGAGTAATTCCCTAAAAAATATCAGCTGCTGGTTGATAAAGGTTCTGAAAAAATCTTAACTCTTAAAGGGGTTGTCTCACTACAAGGATAGCTTTTTATGTTAAAGATCTTGCAAAAACAAGTCACTTTGCAACATATGTCCATTACCAGTATCCTACCTATTCCTAGATCTCCCCCTTGAAAGGCCTACACAGCTCCTCATGTCCCCTATAGCTACAGACCTGTTCGATCTCCCTTTTGATAGGCTGCTAGCACTGGTTGCTATAGCTACAGACCTGGCTCTACTACAGCCGAGTAGAAACCAGTAAACACGCCCCTGAATTCAAAGTGAAACCAAGAAAACAAGACTGAGGTAAGATGAATCAATATAGTGAGACAACTCTTTTAAGGACCAGGACTATTTTGACCTTAAATGGGTTCTCCAACTTGGATAATTTCTATACTTTCTCTTCCCTTGGTTGAACTTGATGAACGTATTTTATTTTTCAACCTACTAACTCCTGTATGTAACTATCTGGAATAAGGGTCCCTTGACAATAGGCTGATCACACAGAGTATTCACCTGCTGGAAAAATCTATCTGAAGACTTGGCAGTAAGTGTTCAGTTTCCCTGCAGCGCCCCCACAGGTGAAATAAGGCATCACACAGTGTCCCATCACATCAGTGGGTTATCCTTGTAATGCAGGATAGGACAGGTCCTCCACAGTGAGAAGTGCTCAATTGAACTATAATGGAAATAGATGTATAAATGCCTGGTTTCTTCCTTTGAGAGTACAAATAGTGGAGAAGGACACCCCCATTGAGACCCCAATAGTAATCCTGCGAGTAGAACCGCCTCCTTTCAGACATTTCATGACACATATTTTTGATATTTCCTCTTTAGAGGGAACCTGTCCCCATGAAACTGCAGACCAATCTCTGGGTATCTTGATACAGAGCAGATTGATAAATAGTGTTGTGGGA
Source organism: Phyllomedusa bahiana (assembly GCA_025379985.1). Taxonomy (NCBI): domain Eukaryota; kingdom Metazoa; phylum Chordata; class Amphibia; order Anura; family Hylidae; genus Phyllomedusa; species Phyllomedusa bahiana. Next base: position 43,213 of record JAODAL010031732.1, read on the forward strand.
AAGGACTTAGTAGAACTTGTAACTTATTGATGAAATCTCTGCTCATCCTGAGTCCAGTCCAGTGGGAAGTCTTATCAGTGATTGATAGCCTCCTCTGTACAAACATGCATACCGAGGTAGCTGTCAGTCACTGATTAGGACCACCCATTGGACTCCTAAGGGCAAAATCAGCAGAGAATTCATCAATAAGTTAGAAACTATACTAAATATTTTTTCCACACCGCTATATATCACTCTGCTCAGCTCCTCCTGCTCTATAACCTGCTGCTGGCAGGATAGATTACATATTCAACCTGACAGGTTCCCCTTACATTTTATTGTGACCCCTGGAATTAGTTCAATCTGATAATGTGACCCTCAGACCAGAGAGAGCTGTGCACCCCTGCCCTTGGAGGCCGTAACTTATGTTTATGGGTGGACATTCACCCTAAGAAATAGATTGAATGTGTAATGAAATGACTGAATAGAGCAATCTTCCCTCCTAGAGAAGTATCCTGTATTACATCTGATGATGCTCTTGAGTATTCATATGAATAACATGAGGCATAGATGAGATTGATGAGCCTATAAAATTATCCATTGTCTGGTTTCATTGACGGATTGACAGACAAGTTTCTTACGAGAACTGTAGGACTGCGCCTCCTTGTATCACGAACATCATTTTATTTTAATAGAAAGGAAAAATAAGTAGTTAGGAACGATTGGAATTTTTGGATTTAATCAAAACAATCTCCTGAACTAACTGTATATGACTAAAAATACTCATACAAGCCTGAACTACATAGCAAATATACAGTATAGTAATATACTGAACTCTATGGCAATGTCATGGAAATTGTTGTATAGTACATTGAGTTTTGTGCAGACAGGACACGATTCTATTAAATGTACAGTACAAATGCCATTTAAGGGAAGCATCAAACTGCCCTCTATGTACAAGAATATAAGCACTATAATACGTTCAAAATGTACAAAATAAACACTAAAAAACCCCCCTATATACAAGAGTGTAATACTATAATAAATATATAAATACTATTCTACTACTCCGATGTACAGGGAAAATACATAAATACTAAATTTTTTTTCCCATAGTACTAGAATATCACTACTACAATGCTACCCCCATGTACAACAATATAGTACAACTATAATACTGCCTCATAAATACAAGAATATAACTACTAAATACCCCCTTGTACAAAATTAACAATATAATACTGTCCTTTTACAAAAAAATTTAAATTTAATAAAAAAAAAAAAAAAAATTATTAAAAAAAAAAAAAAAAATTTTTAAAAAAAAAAAAAATTTTTAAAAAATTTAAAAAAAAAAAAATAAAAAAATCCCCATTTTTAAAAAAACATAAAAATAAAAATAAAAATAAAAAAAAAAAAAATTTCCCCATAAAAAAAAAAAAAAAAAAAAAGAAAAAAATAAAAAAAAAAAAAAAAATAAAAAAGAAAAAATCAAATAAAAATAAAAAAAAAAAATTTTAAAAAAAAAAAAATTTTTTAAAAAAAAATTTTTAAAAATTTTAAAAAAATAATAAAAAAAAAAAAATAAAAAAATTTCCCCTTTTTAAAAAATACAAAAAATAAAAAACATAAAAAAAAAAACATATAAAAAAAAAAATTAAAATAAAAAATTTAAAAAAAAAAAAAAATACGCCCCCTTTACAAAAATAACTCTATAAACGCCCCATGACAGAAAAAAAAAACTCTAAATACTGCCCCTTTACAAAATATAACTACATAATCGCCCCCAGTAAAAAATAAAACTACATAATACTGCCCCCTATGTACAGAATAAACTACTATAATACTCCCCCCTATGTAAAAGAATATAAAACTTAATACTGCCCCCTATTTACAAAATAAACTACATAATACTGCCCCTATGTACAAGAATAAAAAACTACTAAATACGCCCCCATGTAAAAATAAACTACAATAATACTGCTCCTATTAAAAGAATATAACACATAATACTCCCCTATTTACAAAAATAACTACAAAATACTCCCCAATTACAAAATAAAACTACTAAAACTGTCTCCTATTCAATATATAACAACTACAATACTGTCCCCAGGCAAAATAGGTTTGGGGTAAAAAAAAATTTTCCATATTTATTTAAACAGTTGCTTTGAAGATACAGTAATTTTTCTGTGTTTTTCACTTGTTTTCTAGAATACAATGATGGACATTTATCCTCATGTCATTGGATAAATTCCTTTATGACATATGACTTGTAAGACATTTAGGGCGACATGTATGTACGGGGCTGTACCAGTATTTTCGTGTCCTTTCAGCCCACAAACTGTCGCAGCCCCGTTGTCTGGCTGTATGAGCAGCCGCACTCCAAAAGTAGGAGCATTTAGCAGCGCCCGCAGCGCTAATTTTGGGGAACTTCGGGGGGCGTCGCCCACAACCGTATATTCTACATTTTTATGACTGGAACGGCAAAACTGCCTTTACTGGGGGACACCCAAACCCAAAGGGTAAAAGTGGTTTACCTGGGCCTGATTGTCGTAGGGGAACAAAAAAGAGCCAAACCCATGACCCCTAGAACAGGCCAACATTCGGCACATTCGACACTGCTAAAAGCTATTTAGATTGCCTCTATCCACATCATACATTCCCCCTTAGGCGTAGTTTTGCACCAAAAATTTTGCTAATTGAAATTTTTCTAACTCGGTCACATCCCCTCCCTTGCCTGCATGTATATATGGAGCTGTCAGCTGTATGCTTAGCCCTGCAAACCCACCTCCATACAGACCCTGGGGATGATTCCAGCTTGGAAGCCACTGAGCTATTGGACACATTAGTCTTCTCTTATAGAACCCAATTACATCTGTTTATTGGTACCATAGATACTGGAGCCTGTCAGTAAGATGTATTGAGCAGCAGCGTCATAGACTAGAGATCTCATATACTTGTATTATGAAGGATATATTGAATAACCTCCACCACCCGGGCTACTACAATTATGAATATACAGGCAATATAATACAGAGAGTATTAAATATGCATTACCGGCCTTCGCTACAGCAGAAGTCCTTCCACCAAACCGGCATCTAATATAGTGAAGGTCTAAGCTTAGGACTGGACACTGACCCAAATTTCAGGATTCAGCTCGCATTGCATTCTTGTAAATTTATGACCATACATTTCCCCCCAAAAGGGTAAACCAACTATGGTGGAGAATGCAGTCACTTCTGGATTCTGATGTCTGCAGTGGGCCCAAAAAAAAAATCAGTACTACAAATGATGTGTCATTGAGGAAGCAGACTTTGAAATTAGACCTGTGTCCCAATTTATGACTTAGGTCCTGACAGCCGGTCATAATAATATGGTTCTTAATTTTTTTTTCCTCACGCCTTCCAAGAGCCAAAACTTTTTTATTTTCCATCTACATAGACAAAAGAGGGCTTTTTTTTTGGGGGGGCCCAGATGTTTTTTTTAAAGGGTGCATTCACTGTACCAAAATTTTAACGGAAACCGCAAATGAACATAAAGGGGAAAAAAAAAAACGTAAATGTGACATGTTTGCAGCGGTTTTGTTTTTACAGGGTTCACTCTTCTTTTAAAATCGAATCTATAGGGTTCTCGTTATGTTTTAGTACTGTTAAAAATGTAAAGATTCTCTATTTCTTAAAGGGGTTTTCTCGCTACAAAGATCATAGTTCAAAAGGAGGGGACCAAAAATCTAAAGCATGTCCGTCCTTGGTTATTTAAAGAAAAGTGCTATGGTTTAGGAGAACGGGCTTTTGTTATCTTGTAAACGAATGAAGCTCCGGTCGGGTTACGTCCAGGCCCCACCCCCGGTCGTAATCGGGAACGCGTGTCTGAGGAAAGTGGAGGGAACAGGTCACGGACGAGAGCGCGCAGGGGGACGAAGAAAGAGAGTGAAAGAGATTTGTCAGTGACAGCAAGCAGTGTGGGTGCACGTACGCGTGGTGTTGTCACTGAAACGATCAGAGGTCCTCAAAAGAGAAGATTAGCATCCCATTTAAACACAAACAATAAGCATATCGTTTTGTTCTAGATCGGAGAGGTCGAGGTTAATAATCTGAGGATATACACTGTGTGTGAAGAAAAAAAAAAAAAAAAAAATCACCCATCTTCCTAGATTCCGAATGTCAAAAGCCCTTTTAATTACAAAGATGTAGAAGAGCGAGAAGGTAGATATACACTATGGAGTTACACTTAGCTTTTCACTTCCAATGAAGCTGAGAACCTTTCCCTTCCCCCCGGTTCACACAGAATTTAAATTTTCACCTCACACTTTGGGGGGTGTCTGTAGAGAGAGAAATACTCCCTGCGGGGGGAGAAACACGCCCCCCATTTCACAAGCTTGCTTTTCAACCAGTATAAAAACTGCCCAAAAAATGAAAAGAGAATACCCCCTTTAAATTTCGCCACAGCGCCATTTCTCGACCCTTCACTTTTTTTTTGCCACCTATGGGCTTGAATGAAGGTGCAGTTTTTATTGACATCGTTTTCGGATAGGTGCGACGTTTTGATCACTTTTTATTTAAATTTTTTGGGGGCCGAAAATTTTACTGTTTCAGCAAGGTTTTTAACTCAAAAGGGCGGAAATTATTACGGATGTGGTGGTACCACTTTCGATTTTTTTATTTATATGTCAAATGACAAAAGGGGGGGGGGTGATTTGAACTTTTAATAATTTAGCTTTTTTCTACTTTTTTAACTATTTTTTTTAGTATGTTTTTCGAGTCCCCCCAAGTTTACTTGACCACTACGGGGTGCATTTTCATAATCCTTTATTTTTTTTT